>JACXGJ010003603.1:0-52331 GCA_016801105.1 Esox niger
CCCGGGGGTACTCCGCCCTCTCCTGGGCCCGGGGGTACTCCGCCCTCTCCTGGGCCCGGGGGTACTCCGCCCTCTCCTGGGCCCGGGGGTACTCCGCCCTCTCCTGGGCCCGGGGGTACTCCGCCCTCTCCTGGGCCCGGGGGTACTCCGCCCTCTCCTGGGCCCGGGGGTACTCCGCCCTCTCCTGGGCCCGGGGGTATCCTCTAGGTTGAATACCAGTGGGAATGCGCAGGCCTTGAGGGTCCCAAGAAGACACAGTATTGCTCCCAGGGACAGGTATGGTCCTCTTCGTTGATGTGTTAGTCATAGGGCAGGTGAGGGTAAACTCCCCAACCACGGAGAGCAAAGAGAGCAAATGCTCATTGGCCTAGAGGAGGAAGTCACAAAAGACTTGAGAAACAACCAGAAGTGAGTGCCCATATTAATTAATGACCACCAGAGGGCAGTGTGTTGAGTACCTCCATCATAATGCAGGGTCCATTGTATGGAGCTGTGATCACCACTCCCCCAGAGTATGACTCAAAGGTTATTCCACAGCGTTGGCAGGCAGAAAAAAGGTGCTCCCACACACCAGACACTGAAATGCATACAATTCAGAAAACAAATCTGTAGGCACGATTGACAGATCACCTCAGTTTCAAGATCTGTTAAATTAAGGGCTAAAGCAATCTGCATAGGAGCATATGCTAAATTACCAGAATGTAAATATTAACATTATATTGATTTAGTGCTTTTGGGCTTGGTCCTACTGTATTAGCATGTATTCATTATAGGGTGTCATTGATGAACATGCAAAACTGACAAAATGAATAGACCAAAACAACAGTAAGTATTTATAGACACACAAATAACCTTTAACTTTGAGAGTATTCGCTGCCACGGGCAGTTTCACCACCATGCCAGATGAAAAGCAGGAGACTGCTGGGGAAGGGGGCGGGGTTGCGACAGGACAAGACATGGTCATGGTTGCCCCCCACAGACGCAGCGGCAGGACATATTTCCCTCCCTGCATGAGACAGAAGGCGTGTGTCGTCATGGGGGAAATCCGTGGACGTGTAAAAAGGCCTACATGTGAATGGATCTAAATTACACGTTGTAGTTATAATGACCTAAGGACCTAAGGACATTCCAATGATAACTTGCTAGCAGTGGCACAGCGGATAGCATCTAATCAGCAGCCCATTCAGAAAGGAACGTGGTAGTTTGTCTCATCGTGCATTGTCAAAAACTGCTTGGAAAAAAGTTATTCCTTTTCAACCAGACCTGTATGTGTTCCTTTGAACCGGTATCTAAGCTAACCAGTCTCCTTGAGCAACATGCTGCTGGAAAGAGGAAGTGACCAAAGCCTGATTACAAAAACAAATTAAAAAAGACAAAAACACCACAACCTATCCATATTCAATTTTGGTCCCGAAGCAGTGTGTCTAAACAGGATTATTTTGTAATTCTTTAGGGCACTGGCCTGACTTTTTAAATCAATGACCAGCTTTGTATCAGAACAGATCAGACACCCATCACAGGACACCTGATGCTAAAATAAATAACCTAGAGTAACAGGTTGTGCTATATCTAGTAAGCTTGTTAATCATTTGTTGTGTACAAAAAGGCTTACTCGCACATACTCCAAAAGTACCAAACAATAAAAATTTACATTCAAACAACCAGCCTGTTGATAGCAGCATAATGTACACAGAACTGCTTTGGTTGAATGAAGTCACTGCATGCAGCAGAGTTCCAGTGTTGTCTAGGTAAGTAAAGGGACAGACTCAAGCAACTTCTTACTACCACCTAAGCACAAGCCAAATACAGTACAGCATGTTGCACAGTGATATAGGCCTGGAATATCCATGAAGTCTTAGAATCTAGTAGTGACTTAAGTGAGCAGTAAGCCTTCGTGAAAAGGTCACCTGTTGAGTTACATGGCAGCCTTGGTAGGGGGCCACAAACATCACATCCCTGCGCGACCGCTTTACAGAGAAGCCGCAGTGTGTCGGCATCCGGGATAGGGGAAGAACAGGAGATCCATCACCTGCACAAGACAACATTTCAGTGTCTCATTTTGGACTCAGCAATTTGAGACGTATCAGTAACACCACATATAGAGTTAATACCCAAAATGTCATGTAATCATTGTCTAGATAAAGAGAATTTACCATTATACCAGGTATGGCTCACATTTTGGCAAATTTGGCTTTAACCACCTTGCTTATGGACTACATATACAATCTATCCGCCATTCAGTTGCTGTTCAGATGTTCAAACCATTAAGCCACCAAGTAGTCAAAACAGTGTCACCTACACATCAGGTTGATGCCTATATTGAATAAATTACTACTAATGTGCGGCACAGAACACTTTATTTCAGGTAATACATGGCTTGGCTTCAATTAATAAACCACAACTTTCCACTGAAAATGAGCACACCTCCAGAATAGCAAGATGTACTGATGCCATGTGATAAAGGCATAAAACATTAACTACGCATATTGTACTTACCGCCATCAACCAGAAAATGTGGAGCCTTCCCCCTTTTTACACGAAGGATCATGGAATCATTGTTGCACTGTACAGTTGGGCTCAGGCGCTGCAGTTTAGCATCTAACTGGGGCAAATCTATGTGAGAATAAAGTATTAAGAGAATGTCCTATAACTGCAAAATACTGAAAGATACTAATTTCAAAACGAATATGTTCCTTGGCCATCAAAAGAGGGTCACAAAGCTAATTTGCTGTGAGGTTGGGACACCCAAAATCTTTTCTGGAACCTCAAAAAGAAGTTACCAACCTGGTTCCTATAGAGGGAAGAGGAATATTACATTTCCTGCAAATAACATTTCAAAAAGGTTCCTTTTTGTTCTGACGGGGAAAGCTGTTGAATTAAGAGTATATACGAAGGTAAGTGTCATGTTAATGTTCAAGATTAACAAAACACGGCCTTGTTGCTTACTTGTAGAAGCACGTTGGTGAGTCAGAAAATCAGCACCGAACGCAAGAGATCCGTTCCGACTTTTGAAGCCGTCAGAAGCAGCAGATCCATTGTTTCTGGCACCAAGATCTACGCTTCCCAGTTGGACATTATTCCCAACGACAAGCCGACCTGATCTTTCAGTCGTTGGATCGAAGTGCCGTTTCTCATTTTTTGACATTGTATTGATCGATTCAGTAATCGGAGCATAGCAAGGCCTTAAGAAAGAACACAGCGTCGCAGTCACTGTAAAGTAAAAACATTTATATTTCCACGACATCACACCTCCTGACAGTGGTTGGGGTGCGGCACTCAAAATTCTAAAACCCTTCGCTATCATTCACATGAACAGTCACACGGTTCAAGTAACAGTCACCTCAAATTTAAACTTAATGTCTAATTGACGAACCAATCAGAAACCGACATAGGCTGGTCAAAAAAAGTTAAATAGCGTCTAACGAGGTGCTACGCTAGGTTTCGTTCATATGCAATTGGGAAGTTAAAATTAACCCGATACGACTGAAAGAAATCCAAGTGAAAGGCATCGTAGTATAACATTTTATTTTAAGCAATTTTATCTTTAGCTCAAACTTTGTTATATACACCGACTTACGACATCATATACAAAAAAAATGTATGTAAAAGACGTTTCAGCATTTAAATGTTACATCTATATATTATGTATAAAAGAAAATCAATAAATATAATGTTTTATAACACTACAATTTATACGTCATCGATGTTATGCTCCGAAAATGTTGGGAGCTCTTGGAAATTGCCTGATATTATACTTTGTAATGGTGAGTTGGATGACCGCTCCAAAAGACACTATTTCCATGTGGACTTCGTTTATTTTAGACTTCCCAATACTCTTGAATGCACTGACGATATTTACCTGATCGCAGCAGAAGCTCAGGTGTGATTCTCCCACAGACACCGATTGTACGCGATGCTGCTGTTTCTTTATGTGGCGATGTTTCCCTTACATTTTTCCTTTAGCGGTCACAGAAAAGTCACTATAGCTTGGCCAATTCAGAAATAACCTAAACGTTATGTAATCATTTTATTTCCCTATATACTTAGTATAAAAAAAAGAAAAATCATTGCAATTCTGTTGCAATAAATGACTTTATTTAAATAATTATGGTCAACTTATTTTTATTTATGGTTGTCTCACACTGTCCACTGAAATTAATGATGAAATTGGGAAAACCACAATGAACATTGTCATTTTTGTGTTTAATAAATGTATATGTATTTATTGTAATGTTATGTAAATATAATTACATTAATATATTAAAAGATATTACAAGAAAACTAGTGCATGACAAAAGGAACTATATGAAAAACTATACTTTCATGTCTTTCATATAGTTCCCATTCTGTAGCTGTCCCACAGGGATTCTAACACTGCAAAATCAGACTTTATTCAAATTAAACAATAACATTGTATTACTTTATTTAAATTTCTGAGTTCCTTTGCAAATCATACAGTTTGGTTGAGGTGATGGGGTAAAGATGACATCATCGCCAGCTCATAGATTTGTACCATCAACACTCCTACCCACACTGCCCCAGTCCTCCTCCTCTGTGATCACAGGCTCATTCACCTCGTCTAAAATCACAGACGTGTACACATCATTGTCTGGAATCTTCTCCACATGATGTTCAGGGATTGGATATGGCTGTGACTCTGTCTTTGGCTGCTCCTTAACTCTGAAATGGTCAGGAGTCATGGGCCTGGAGTCTGTGTCCCGCCCCCACCCATAGCCAGCTAAGACTGGAGAGGCAGGTGCCAACTCATTGTCACCCCGTGAGGGGTCAGAGTCAGCCCCGGCTGGCGGCGCCCAGGAGGAGGGGAGTGGGGCTGAGAATAGGCTGCCCATCCCCAGCAGGTGCCTGTGGTCACGCTGGAGGGCGTTGTCGATGCTGAGGCTGAGGTTGATCGGCGACGGCGGGCGCATGTCAAACTCAATGAAGGAGAGGATGCATTCTCGCTCACCCATCTGCTGCCAAAGGAGGTGAGCTTCACTGCTGCTGGCAGTGTGCCCCCCGCCTCCACCTGTCTGATGGGGCAGTGACATGGTGTCCCTCAGGCTGTCTGCAGTGTGGGGGTCGTCATAGACGCCAAGTACTGAGCCGGCGTCTGTTCTCGAGGGATGCTGCGCCGCCCAGTTGTTCGGCATAAGCTCCGCCCAGTTTTTCTCAGACTTCCTGAAAGCCCCCATCCACAGGGTTTCCTGTACTCTGTCCCAAAACGACAATCCCTTCACCTTCCGCTGCCTGTGTTCACATCTCGCGCGGTTCCTCCGGGGGATCCAGAACACCCAGGAAGCCAGCACCAGCATGGAGAAGCACCAGAACAGCTCCAGCACACGGGCCCAGAACTGGCCCAGCCACCAGCCCCAGCTGAAGCGCCTCCAGTCCCCCAGGAGCCCGTAGAGCCAAAGCAGGCTGTAGATCTGCATGCCCAAGCACAGCAGCCCCAGGAGGGCACAGACAGCCGCCACTCGCCTCGCACGCTCCTCTGATCTTTGAGGGGTCCCCCACTGCGGTATTGGGGTCTTGGAGAATGGATGCAGGTGGGAGAGGGATTGGGTGAGTAGGCCCAGGCAGAGGGGCAGGCCCCAGCAGAGAGAGAGGCTCTGTAGCGCCACAGGGAGGTCAGTAGACAGCACTGGGGAGAGCAGGTCGGCTCCCAGTAGCAGGACGCAGTGTGCCATCGCTAGACCTCCCACCACACAGGGGCGCTGCAGAGGTGAGGGCCGCTGATTCAGGTCGGCCCGCCGGTGGGGAATCATATTCAGTGCGACCTGGGCCCACAACATCAATGGCAGCGGCAGGTTGTAAAGGGCGGTGAGGACGGGCCGAGACAAGACCCGGCGCGTTCCATACGGGTCGGTGAGGAGGAGGGCAGTGCGGAGAGCACCAGTCAGCAGGAGCAGCCCGTTGGCCAGGGTCAGGTTACCGCAGAGAGGATGAACCTTGGTGGAGCCGCCGATCACTCCCAACGCCGCCACGCAGGACAGCAGCAGGAAGAGGCCGGCAGAGCCGTAGACGTGGAGCTCCCAGGCGAAAGCCAGCGTGCGGCTCAGGTCCTCCCACAGCAGCATGGTGCCATAGGTGGCAGTGGGGATGACACAGGGGCCCAGGGCCTGCACACAGGGGCCCCCATTCAGGTTTCTATGTGTCACGTGGCCAAACACGTCATAGCGGACAGCAAGTGCAGGCAAGACTTTAACTGAGAACAAGGGCAGGTGAAAGAGGAGTTAGTGAAGGATCTCATCCGGTGACACGGTGAATAGGTATGGATAGGAAAGACCTGACTTAGAACAACAGAAATTGCCATTTACCGTTTTGGCCATGTTGATGGGTTGTGCGTATTACAGGTGACAGCAATACTGACGACTCAGTAGTTGTTATTTCAGGAATGGACTGAGATTGGTCCTTGTCTGAGAAGTCAAACAATGGCAATCTATATTGTTAACGATCAAATGATGTCCTATATACAGAATTTTTATTTTTAGCGTGTGCAAAGCTTACCTGTTTCAGACTGATATGTCACAAGCGGTGCTTGTTCTGGATTGGCTGATGACACGGCTGAGGGATGGGTCTGTTTTCCCTGAGTGTTGCTGCTCAAGGGCTCCAATGAGTCAATCACAAATATGTCTTTTAACACCACCACATCCTGTTCCTCATTCCCCCCCAGCCTTTCTTTTTCCAGACTGTTCTCTCTAACGATGCTGGGACGGGATATATGGGGCCTTTGAGTCCATTTGATGGTTGTCTTCATTTGTTCAGAGATTTCCACAGTAGAATGCCCAGGTTCCATGTAAGGAATGCTGTGGTCATCCTTAACGAGTGACACAGGGGTTTCAGATATAGCTGTTAGGGAGAGCGTCATCAGTGCCGGCCTGTCTGGTTCTGACACGCTGACGTGGTCTTGAGGCACAGGAGGGAGTGGGATAGAAGCAGGAAAGAACATGGAAGGGATATGATGTGTGCTGGGAACTGTCTGGGGCTCTGGGTCATCTTCAATCAATACCCCATCTCTGAGTCCTCCGTCATCCACAGACTCGTCCCAGCCCTGAGATCTGTCATCCGAGGTCCCAGCCAACTCTTCCTTATTGCCCATTTGTTTTCCCGGTTCCTCCGTCCCGCCGGCGAGCATCAGGTTGTCTAATCCAGAGTGTTGTGTTGTTGAGCGATCGGGGGCTGCCATGTATCTCTTTGTGCTGGAGAGTGCCGGGCGGAGATGCAGAGTGCCGAGCTGGAGAATGCCGAGGTCAGAGTTGCTGGATAAGTGTGTGGCAGGGGTGGTCCCGATCATCCTTCCAGGAGAGCAGTGAAGCAGCGCGGACAGCACCAGGAAGAGACACGCCATCCCGGTGTAACCTCGGAGAGGCAGTCACCCTGCACCGCGGCTGGCGAAGACCCGCACTGGGGAGGCGAGCTGCTGTCGGGCACTGCAACTGGCATACACGAGTATCCTTAATGCTTACCATTCACTATAACACTGGCCTGTACTTGAGCTTGATGGGGTTGACAGGTTCAGTTACATGACGATTGACAGGGCTGTTGACACTGTAGCAGCTTGCAAAGGTGAACTGGGGGTAAAGCAACAAACAGATTCCCTGATCATTTACCGGCCCTGCAATCCCCTAAGAGGCAATAAACCTCTTCTGTAATCCTAAGTGTGTTTGTGTGTGTGTGTGTGTGTGTGTTTGTTTGTGAGGCATATGTGGCATGCGCGCACGTTTATACCTGTGGGGGAATCTTGGCATAGATACGGCAGTTACAGCTGCAAGCCGCCTGATCCTTCTGATCTCCTGGAGCCTTGTGGTCGTATGCCTGTGTTTGTTTCCTAACCCTGGGAGGAAGTGTTCGTTAAGCAAGATAAGTTTCCTCGGTTGGAATCTGGCCTCGTCACAGAATATGATTCCTCTGATCGGTGTCACAGATATGCAGATGAGCACGATAATTATCATTCACTGCAAATATCCACCCTTCCAACGTACATATGTTGCTATGATTTACAACGGTCCATTCATTACCAAATTGAAAGGGCAAAACAATTGAAAGTTGTTTCACACACAATAGTATTCCAGGATTTCACATAATAAAGTAAATGAACCAGTTCAATTTCCTGTAAAAAAAAAAGCAAATACCTTCTCCATGCAAAATTAATACAAACATTCTTTCAAGACCTACCTGGGATTGTTTAACACTTCTGCTTCACATCTTTTGTATCTTTTGGTTACACACTGGCTTTTTCTTATCTCACGCTTGTCTCGTTGGTCATGTAGTTGCGCTGTTTGCACTGAGTGGAATTCTAAGCGTGATGTTCTGAGTCTCTCTCTCTCCTTGACATACCTTATCATAGCTGTGTCCTGTAATCACCTCAGTCGAGGATTACATTAAGATCCTTAGTGACACCAAGCCACAAGCAGTGCACGAGGACAGAAGACAACAAAACACAGACAGGCCCACAGTGCCCCAGAGACACAAAGACTCACAAAGATGAATTCAGTGAGCACAGGCCTGAGCCGCTGCATCTGGCGCACATGTACTACGGCAGTGTGGGTTTGAAAACAGCCCACAGCTGCTTTAGTAAAAACCTAAACATTTCCCAATGTTTCTAACAAAAAAAACGAGCAGAAATGCCTGAATTAAATCTTAGAAAGGACTAGGTAAGAGTGTATGTAATATGTATTCTGGTAGATGTGTATTCTTTTTTTTTTTGTGTCACGGGAAGACAAGGTAAGCAGAATACAGATGGATACTTGGTTTATTTGTTTAAATCATATGTAAATATTGAAGTGCACATAACAATGGATAATGTGTATCTGTTTGATTAGCTCAATATGTATCTATATCGCTGTCCACTCTAGCTTTGCCAGCACACGACCACACTATGCTGATGCTGTCTTCATGCCGTATTGACTGTGTAATGAACATATTTCTATATATAATTAATGTTTTGTTTTAGATATTTTATTGAACAAACGGACAGAAGAAAAAAACAGGAAATTGTTCAAATAATATAGGGAGTGTTTTTATTTTTCAAGAAAAAAATAAATAGAGAAGGAAGGTACAGACACTCCATGAACATCCATTAACATCCTCCAACAAACAAAAACGAACAAAAACAGAACAAAAAGAAGACCCACACAGAGCATGTTCTTTGAAGGACTATGTTCTGATTTAGAAAAACACAGAAAGTCATAAAACTGACATTGTCGTTGATGTTTTTATATAGGTACATACAGTAGTTGAAAAGTAACTAATCTATTACATGTAACTAACTGATTACAAAAACATTGATGGTAATCTGTTAGGTTACTGGCAGGATGTAATCAAAATACAGATACTTATGGGAAAAAAAGAAGATTACTTCTTGGACTCCATTTAAATTCAGAATGTATTAGTGGGCAAAATTATTATGACATGTCGCATGTTCGATCTGGACTCTAAATAGAAGCCTTTGATTGGCCCCCTCAGAGTCCCAACCTCAACATAACTGAAGTTGTGTGGGATCACTTGGACAGGGGAAAGAACAAAAAGTAGCCAAAGTCAAAGGAACAGTTATGACAAATCCTACCTGGAGGAAATTACCTTAAGACACATTTAACTAAAGTGCACAACTGTGTACCACATTTCCTTGCTCATTTTAGCAGCTGGTTGTGCTGATGCTGAGGCAAAATATCCCTTTTACAGTTGAGATGTGCATAACTAAATACATATACACAGTATAGATGTGAAACATACATCATTTGTCCAAAATGAAGCCAACATTCTCTGCACATGAAGAAACCTCAGATGGATTATTATTAATTAATCATTGTTCACTATATACCAAATTTAAAACACAGCTCATCTCCCTCTGTCCAGATATAGCAGCATACTGGAACTGTAAATCGGTTAAAAAAAAAATTACATCAACGGTAAAGTCATCTATATAGGATATGCTCACCTCTCCTTCCCATATCTTACGCTCCCAAAATAAATGGACTTCAACCTCAATATTGAGTAGTCTATCTCATTGTAAATGTAAGCGAATATAGGTTATTATGATCAAGCACGCCATTAAAAAAAAAAGAAAACATTACCACCTGAAGGTAATGAAAGCAAAACCGGAAAGCAAAACCACTTGAAAGCAAAACCGGATCAAAAAGTGCACTACGTGGGATCACAGAGAGGCTAGAAGCGAGACCGTGGGAATTAACTCTTTCCCGTCCATTGTTCAGTCAAGGTGTTATACCCAAGCAAAACTTCTCTTCTGGTCCACCTTAAGAGAGTGGAGCAGCAGCCTGTTGTGGGGAGAACAAGGGGAGGCCCTCGCTGGCACATGCCTGGCTCTTTAAGGCAGACTGGGGCAGTTGTGTTCCTTTTTAAAGGCACATGCACACACGAAAATGTATACATTCAGATTGAGCTTGAATATTAACTGTCAGTTTAACACTAGCTTTTACATTAGAACATCAACATTTAACAAAGATGTATTAATCGAACAACTGGTTAACTATTACTATAACTTGTGCTTATATTTTTTCACATGGGGTGCACAGCATTGCATGTGCAAATATTTTTGCTATCATATTACATTAAATGTTTAGCCATTACCATTCCTGACTATTACTGTTCCATGCCAGCCTTAAGAGGTGTCTACAAATGTGAAGTGAAATAACAAGAATACATGTGATTTATAAATGAGGAGAGATTATTGGAAATGTATCAATCGCAGTAATTTCGTATAATATTGAATCTATACACTGGCCACCTTTCTGCTACTAGCATGCATGCTCTACTCGTGACCATTTCTAACCAAGTAGTACTCGCGAGAATACGCGCCCATTCAAGCTGAATGTAAGATGGCGCCTTCCAACCACTGTGTAGGAAATGGCAAAGAAAAGTAGCGACTAATTATTAGTTAAATAAACAAACGCGGGGCCTGCGAGGACCTTCAAGAAATATCATTATTTAAAATAGAAGTTTCGTAGGCCATTGTAAAAGGTAAGCAAACTAAATTAGAATATCAAGGATAAGGGTGGAGGACTGAACCACACTGACGCGCGTGAAATGCACACATTGGAACGCTGTTCGCGCACGATCCACTATGTGAACAATCTAGGCTTAATATCAAGTGCTATTTAAATGTAAAAAATGCAGTAACAAATTACCTTAAGTCATTACAATACATGTTAAACTTTATTTTAAGTTAATCAACAAGACGCCTCTACCATTGAATGCCTGCCTGTACAGTCAGACACACAAGCAGTTTCATCTAATCAGTGTTGACAACATTCCTCATAGAAGGACATACCTCTTTATAGTCAGTTGTATTTCTTGAAATAAGAAAATAGCTGTCTCTGTTCTGGTACCAACCTACTATCCGTTGCTCTCTCGGGTGCACGCAAAGCTCGTTCCCGGAAAGTTGTTGCCTTTGCAATTGAGATTTTGCTGAACGAGGGACCTCGGACTCAGTCCTCGCCATGTCTGATGGCGCGGCCGTTGCTTGTCAGAGTACTCTGGGGTTTCGCGTTTTGCCAATGGGCCTACTTCCGTAATTGTATGTGTTGATTCCATGTTCTTCGAATATAAAAGTTCACAGCGAGACACATTTTCTCAAAACGCTTGGAACTGTACTGGAAAAACTGTGCGTAAATCCAAATTGTGTGGATTATCGTCATTGCTCTCATCGAAACGAGGGTAAATACAGCCGAAATTAGCGCACGTCACATAGCTAGCAAGCTAGTTAGCTTCTACTATATTGTTTAGTTAGCTAGCTGTTAAAATGCATAATTCGTTGAATTCACCCCATCGCTATACTACGAAGACCAACACATGGCATGTGCAAAGCTGATGACTTGGGGTTTATCGAGTTTTATTTTTTGAACACCGTGCCTTGGCGGAACGGAGGGGTTTTGGTTTTATTTAAGGTAGCATGGGAAGATGCACTGCTAACAAGTTAGCTAGCTAGCCAGATAATATTAGCAAATGACTAGTTAGCTTTTATAATATAGAATATTTTCTAGAGGATACACATACATTCATTCTCAACTACTCACTGTATTTGTTTTAAATGTATTTCGTTTCATTTAGATTGTGGTTTAGTGATAGTTGGCTAAACGTTAGGGCTTAGTAAAGCAGATGTCTAGCTTTAATAGATAGTAAACAAAAACGAAACGAAGTAATATTATGCTAAATAACTAATGTAAAGATGCAGGACAATAATAGCTATTTATACTGCCCCAAGTTTAATGTAACTAACAAGAGCATACAAACACTTTTAGTATTCCACAACGGCCTAATGCATTCTAGGGGCAGAGTGCAGAACATAATGGCAGGTGATCAGATGGTTTAATTATTTGCCGGTGATTTTTGGCCCCATCTAGATTTTACTTCTCTCTCAATTTCAAACAGTTCAGTAAAGACAGGGCTTTTAACACATCTAATAGACCAAGGTGCTCCTTCAGCAGCTCACAATGTTTTGGAAATTGCGTATGACATTTCTACCTGAAACATGACCACGTTTGGCGACAGAATGCGCCACAAATGTGTGCTGAGTAGCCCCATTGACTATAGCAGCAGTTGGCCCAATTATTTTGACCCGTCATACTGGACAGCTGTTAACCGTGTCCTTCCCTTGTCTGCTAGGCGCCGTGGAGGCCAGATAGACTTGTCATGAACGAGCCTGTAGAGAGTGGGGTGGTCTCCTTTGATGAGTACGTGCGCCAGAAGGCCCGCAGCGTGCCCCAGCACCGCATGAAGGAGTTCCTGGAGTCTCTGGCCAACAAAGGCCCAGAGGCACTGCCAGAGTTTTCCCAGCAAGGCAGCGCCGCCGCCACCACCACCACCACCACCATGGTGTACCAGCAGGGGGGAAACTGTGTCTACACGGACAGCACTGAGGTGGCCGGCTCGCTACTGGAGCTGGCCTGTCCGGTAAGAGGAGAGGCCTGCTGACGTGGTCCAACAAGCAGCTCATGTGTTTTGAGTAAACGTTAGGCCGTCGAGGGCCCTTTGCCCTTATCAACTCCATGTAGTTTTGAAGTACATATAAATTGTGTAATTGAACACTGCCTTACTGATGTTATGATTAACTTTTGTCCTGTGACTAAATTATACTTGTGTGGATGAACAGGTGCAGGTGACCTCTGCACAGATCTCACCCCAGGTGTCTTCTGGGGTTCACCAGGGGTCTGAGCAGCCGATACAAGTACAGGTTAGTCCTTCACATACACACCCGATGCAGGGGGGCTCGCCATTAACGCCGTGCTTTCATTAAAAACAATAGAAGACACCTGCATGCATGGGGCAACACAACACAACTAGTCAGAGAAGCTGCCACTGTTGAGCACTTGATCGCGTGACGGCCGAAACGGACTGGTGAAGATTTTGGTTGTTTTGAAACTGTGTCCTGTTCTTTCCCCCTGTGTTGTTAGGTGCAGATCCAGGGACAACAGGGCCAGACGGTGGATCTCCAGGGACTCCCCACGGCAGCACAGCTGGTACAACAGGGAGAGCTCACAGCGGAGCAGCACCAACAAGTACAGACTCTCCACCACTGCATATTATTACATTGACCTACTGCATCAGCTTCACTTACTCAGTATGTGGATTGATGTGGTATACTGGTTCTCTCCCTTTCAGATCCAGGCCCAGTTGGTGGCCGCTGTGTCTGGAGGTCAACAAATTAGACTGCAAAGTGGTCAACAAATCCAGCACATTCAACTGCAAGGGGGCCAGCAAATTCAGCTGCAGGGGGGCCAGCAAATTCAGCTGCAGGGGGGCCAGCAAATTCAGCTGCAGGGGGGCCAGCAAATTCAGCTGCAGGGGGGCCAGCAAATTCAACTGCAAGGGGGCCAGCACATCCAGCTTCAAGGAGACCTGCAGGGGGGTCAACACATCCAGCTTCAGGGGGGTCAACACATCCAGCTTCAGGGGGGAGGTCAACAAATCCAGCACATTCAGCTGCCAGGTGGCCAACAAATCCAACTCCAGGGGGGAGGTCAGCAAATCCAGCACATTCAGCTGCCAGGCGGCCAGCAGATCCAGCTCCAGGGCGGCCAGCAGATCCAGATCCAGACAGTGGAAGCCATGTCTCCTCAGCAGCAACAGAGCTCTCCCCGGGAGTCCGAGAGGAGGGCCGGTGCCGGAGTCCTCCAACCCGCCAAGAAGCGCAAGGTCGACGTCCCCATCCACGTGTCGTACGCCCTGCCTCAGGCCCAGCAGGGCCAGCAGGTAGTTCTGGCCCTTCCACAGGGGGAGGGGCAGCAGTACCTGTCCCTGCGTCCAGACCTGCTGACCGTGGACAGCACCCACCTCTACAGCGCCACGGGCACCATCACTGGCCCCGCCGGGGAAACCTGGACCATCCCGGTGTACTCCGGAGGGCAGCAGGGGGGCGTGCATCACATTGCCATCCCCCAGGAGGCCTACAGCACGGTGCAGGTGTCCTCCAGTCACCATGACAACAAGGACAATAGAGTGGCTCACTCGTCGTCGTCGGGGACCGGGTCCGTCCAGTCGGGCACCACGGTGTCCGTGTCTGGGACGACAGCGAATGAGGAGGTGGTGCAGACACTGTTCCCTGCGCAGTTCATGAACGGAAACATCCACGGCCCGGTGGTTGTGCAGACTGTGGGCGGGGCTTACAACACCACACAACAGCTACACATCTGGGACCCACAGCAGCAGGAACAGCAGGAGCACCAGCTCCAACTACAGGTCAGACCCGGAACTGCACACTTGTCAGACCGCGACTGTGTCCTTGCCTCAGATTTTCACACTTTTTCCTCAACAATGCAGGCGATTGTGGCAAGTGGGTTTGATAGATGGACTGCTAAATCATTTTCTTGGAAGCTAATTTCCATATTACTGGTTTCAGTGGTTGACACTTAAAAGTTTAGAAGTATTCAGTAATTTTGCAAAATGTATCATTTGGACAGTGACATCAACCCACAGAAGAGAATCTTGATGTGTGTCCGTGACCACATGTAAAAACGTGGCAACATTTCTTCCCCCTGCAGGATCACGTAGAGTCAGAGTCCCAGGAAGCACCACAGGAGCTTCTGCTGCCCATCTCCTTGAAGCCTGAGGAGGGCCTGGATGTGTGGCGCCTCTGGGTCCAGCGCAAGAATGCCGAACTAGACAAGGATGAGCAGAACAAGTTGGCTCCCATTGGACGTGAGTGACCACACGCTCTGCCGCTCGGTCATTAAAAACCCCTCCCATGGATGTGTGATCTCAACCTTTTATCCCCACTGTCTCCTCTCTTTTGCAATTTTGTCTTTCTCCCGTCTTTCATTGTCCTCTCTTTAATTGGTCTCTCGGTATCTTCCTGGCTCTCTCTGGTTCTTGTCTCTGATGTGGCTTTGGTTCTGAATACTGAATATACTGTTGGTCACTGTCAACAAAACTGTTCTTAGATTCCATTGTCACTTTTCATGTGTGATCTGCTGAACTATATGAGTATACTACATCCATCGTCCTTGTCGTCTCTCTTTGTGTGCAGGTCGGCAGGCTCTGCGCTTCCAGGAGGACCTGGTGTCCAGTGCGGTGGCTGAGCTGAATGTGGCTCTGGCCCTCATGACTCAGGAGGCCAGAGGGTTGGAAGGAGAGAAGTTTGAGCCCGATGCTCTCTACTACATCTTCCTGTGTATACAGAAGGTACGAACCCCGCACGTATTCACTGACATGTCCTCAACACACACACACACACACACACACACACAAACACAATGCAAACTGAATTGTTTTGTTGTTCGCAGTACTTATTTGAAAATGGACGGGTGGATGATATCTTCTCGGACCAGTACTACACACGTTTCTCACAGTGGTTGCACAAAGCCCTGGATGAGTGGAGGCCTAGCATCCATCCAATGGGTGAGACTTTTGAAGTTTTACCACCTGTTGTTAGTTGTTTTCTCATCTTGAAAGAAATCTGTGGGCAAGAAGGGCCTTTCTCAAGGTGACCATAAACCAAATGGCAACAATAGTAGAGCTTTAGTTTTTCTGCAGAGATGGAAAAACCTGTCAGAAGAACAACCATCTTTGTAGTGCTCCAATCAGGCCTTTATGTTAGACTTGATAGATGGACCTCACTCCCAAATGAAGGGCATATGACATGCCTCCTAGAGTTTGCCAAAAAGTTCTTAAAGGGCTCAGAGATCATTTAGGGAAAAGGATTCTGTGGTCTGAGACCGATATCAAACTATTAGGCCTGAATTCCAAGCACAACATCTTACAAAAACAAGATACTGCTTAACACCAGGCTAATACCATCCATATGGGGAAGCATAGTGGTGGGAGCATCATGCTATGGGTATATTTCTCAGCGGCAGGTACTTGGAGACTGGTCAAGATTGAGGGTAGGTTTAATTTGACAAAATACAGAATTTCTTCCTCCAGAGAGCACAGGACCTCAAAATGGGTCTAAGGTTTGTCTTTCAGAATGACAACAGCCCAAAGCACACTGCCTACACAATGCTGGAGTGGCTTTGGGACAAGCCTGTGAATGTTCTGGAGTGGCCCAATCAAAGCCTGAACTGGAAACCTATTTCACATCTGGGAAGATGGCAGTTAACTGACACCGCTCATCTGACCGAGCTTCAGAGTACCTACTAGGGAGAATGAAACTGCCCAAATCCACAGGGGCTGGTGTAGTGGAGGCAAACCGAGGAAGACTCAAAGCTGTGATCAATGCTAACGTGGCTTCTGTAGAGTACCCATTAAATGGTTTGAATACTTATGTACAGGAGATTTCAGAGATTGCATACTTATGTACAGGAGCTTTTATCTGCAATACTTCTGCACATATTTCCCATAATGTGCTTTTTCTTGGGTATGTTAGGATATTGTGTGTAGATTGATTGCATAAAAAAGCAATCAATTATACATTAGGTCAATAACACACAATTGTGTGTAGAAAGGGAAGGGGACTGTATACTTTCTCCCCTCAAGACATTGTATTTGGTACTTCAATATCTCTAGTATATGACATTCTTATGGAATTGTCAAACCAATCAGTGTAATGTAAACCCTCATCAAGTGAAACTCATCTCTCAACATGCAACATTGTTCGCGCTGTCTTGTAACATTATACCGTCCCACTCCTGTCTGGGATGGAATTCTGTCAAAACACGGTCTGTCTAGTCCTGTCTACCGTTTTGAAGAGGGAGGAAAAGACAAACGTCTGTGCAATGTAGCTTTGTGAGACCCGTGCCTGGGAGAATGTCTGGTGAGTTGTTTGCTGTTTTGGGGAGGGGTGGCCAGAGAATGTGTTGTGATAGGCTGCTCTGTCATCCTAGGATACATCATTCCCAGTCATGTTACCGAGGAGATGCTCTGGGAGTGCAAACAGCTGGGCGCGCACTCCCCCTCCACACTGCTCACCACACTGATGTTCTTCAACACTAAGTGAGTCACACACACTTTCATTGAGCTGACACGCACGCATATCCCCTCCCTCTGGTGCTGTTAATTCAGTTGTACGTGCCTGGCCAGCATGTCACTGCAGTTTAGTCTGTGGTTTTTCATTGCTGAGTTCAGCAGAGGCAATGTGCATGTGCTGGGCCAGGGGTCACTGTACGTGTTTGGTAATAACCAAGCCTATCTGCGTTAGGTATTTTCACTTGACGACTGTAGAGCAGCACATGAAGGTGGCCTTCTCCAAAGTGCTGAGGCACACGAAAAAGAACCCATCCAACCCCAAAGACAAGAGCACCAGCATACGCTATCTGAAGTCCCATGGCCCTTTAGGGTCCCACCACGCTGGTCAGAAAGGTGAGATCATCATGCCAAGGACAGTTTATTTCTCTTTAGGGATAAATTCAGCAGGGCCACTCGGGCATCCTGGTGCTGATTGATAAGCTACTGGCTAATCTTTGACCCCTGACCTTTCCAGTGACTGACGACATGTATGAAGAGCAGGCCGAGGATCCCGAAAACCCTCTGCGGTGCCCCATTAAACTGTATGACTTTTACCTCTTCAAATGGTGAGTGAAAACGTCCTCATGGCAGTTCTAGTAGGCAGGGGGATGTAATGGGATACCATTAAAAGGGTCACCGCAGCGGAACAACAGCCCACGTCTGGTGGAGCCCTTTTCATGTGTCATTTTCTAATCGACCGCCAATGTCCTTTCATGTCAGCCCTCAGAGCGCTAAGGGGCGTAACGACGCGTACTACCTGACGCCGGAGCCCGTCGTGGCGCCCAACAGCCCCATATGGTACTCCACTCAGCCAATCACAAGCGAGCAGGTGGAGCACATGCTCACGCGCATCATCATGGTCCGAGAGATCCAGGAGGCAATCGCCATGTCGTCAGCCAACATGCACTGAGCGGGGTGGGAGGAACTGTAATGGAACTAGACAGCAGCCCTCTTCTCTTCAGCCTTCCTGTTTGCATTACGCTCAGTGACTAACCATGAGGACCTCCAGGCCCCTCAGTCTGAACCATCACTCTTCACAACCACGGAAGTGACAGTTTTACAGAGTGGACTTACCGGCCTTTTTCTGAGTACACACTCTTATGATCGTTTGTCTAATGGCAGTTCAATGGCAGTACCTCAAAACCCAGTCCTGAATAGCTTAATCTATTTTTCCAGTGGGTCGGATGTAACTAACGCCCACTCCTCACTTCACCCACTGGTTTCTGGACAAGTCTAATGGAATGGGTTTTGACCACGTTGTTAATTCAGAGCCAGGACTCTTGTAAGCTACAGTAGCCTTCCAGTGAAACTGGTCAAACATGGATGGTGAAATATTCCAAGTGGAACTAATTCAGTCTAATATACAAATATTTACACATATATGGATATTTTACCCTCCTTTGACATCCGCCAGTCAGGGACCCTCCAGCTTCTCCCAGCCACGTCCCAGGCTGGACGGGAGTTCAACTACAGCCATCTAATGGGTCCTCCTCTGAGTTGTTTTTTTTGTTGGGGGTTTGTTTTCTTTTTTATATTGGCATTTATGTATGTATTAATATTCTAGTGGTGTTTGAGGGCTAAAGAAGAAAGCCTGTGTTTTCAAACATGCCTTTTGTGCTGTGATTTTCTGTGGATTTAGATGTATGAGTGATTGAGAGGAGTTTCATTGAAGCTTCATGCAGAGTTCATAACTGTGTGGGTGAAGGTATTCTGTTGGTTTATAAACACCCATTGGTATTTCACATGCTAAAAATCTATGTGGGAAATGCTGATTGCTGCCTCACCTATAGACTAAAAGTACAAACACTGTGGCCAGTTTAGTAGGTACCGCAACCCCTTTCATGAGAGCAGATTGCTCCTACAGACAGTGAGCGCCATATAAAACAGGCAGGCATTGATTCATTCAGATACTGTTTTATTGAACGTTCAGAATAGGAAAAGTGAGCTAAGCGTATCTGAGCACGGTATGATCATTGGTGCCAGGCACGGTGTTTTCCACAGCTCTCCTGTGCTGTTTTCAATGCACAACGTTTATGATGAATCTATGACAAGAAAAGAGTTCAAAGGGGAATGCCAATATTTATGCAACAGGCAGCTGACAGTGCAGAATGGGCTCGTACAACTCATTGGTCCTTGTCACATTGATTTCCGTACAAGAAAACCACACTGGGTTCCTCTCCTATTGCCAAATAGTTTTCGTGAGTAGTGAGTGTCGTTCCCGGCCCCCACCCCAATTGAGCATGTTTAGGGTGAGCTCTATTAGATAAGCTGCTGTCCAATCTTCAGCAAATGCAAGGTGCCTTTGTTACTAAATGGAAATGTGCCCTTGTAGAATGGGACATTGCAAATAGCCCACTGGTGAGTATCTGGAAACTCGGGTTAAAATACCGAAGTGGATTAGGTGAAACATCTGTGCCCTCGACAAGCAAGACATGTAACCCTAAATAACTCTTAAGACTGTTAAGTCTATTAAATTACATTTGTTTAATGCCTGCATGAATTGCAGCATTTATTTGCTGTGCAACCACCTGCATAGATGCCATTTTCTCTTTTTAGTACAGTTTGTCCCAGCTTGAGACTTCTGGTAACAACAGCACACTTTTTTTGTTGTAGCCCTGGCCAAGCACACCTAGTTCAACTCAATGACAGCGTGATCATTAGTTGAATCAGGTGTGCTTAGCTGTGGCTACAGTGAAAATGTGTCCTGTTAGGGGTACTCTAGAACTGGAGTTGGGAACCACTGTTGTTTGCTTTTCTAATGTAGACTCTAACGACCCCTAGTGGTGATAGCAGGTACAATCTGAACTGGGCTCCTAAGGGATGCGAGGGCCTGAGAAACACAGTTAAGGGACAACGGTCAGATATGTTTGCCTTGCAACTTTGTCCTCTAGTGACTCCTGGTAGTTCAGGTGCCTGCAGTCGCAACTGTGGTTAGCTGGAGAATTGCACTCTCTAATTGTTTCCCACTTCTAGGATAAATGAGCAGTGTGATAAGATTCAGACTGACAGAGTTTCTGCAACAAGGCAATAATCACACCACCAATCCAGGAGAAAACAATGGTCTTGGAAAATACCACAATTTATTTGTAAAACAGTTATTTTCCCAGTCAGGTATTGGACTTGGGCTACAATTACATCAAGGATCACTTGAATTTAAGTGATGCTACTCCATAATCCTGAAGCACAAGTCTTCTAATTTGAAGGTAATTTCTTATCCATGCATAATCGGCCGAAGCATCATTTGTCGTCCTTATCTGGAATCGGGATCTGCAGTCGTCGCAGCGTGTTGGTGAAGAACTTTGGCAGTGGGCAGGACACTGTGATGTCCCTCTGACCTTTGAACTCAGGCAGTGTCAACTGACGGGCGTGCAGATGGAGCGGAAGATGGCGGGCCTTGCTTTGTTCCAGTCCCAGCTTCCTTAACACACCATCTGGCAGTTTCTGAAGTCACAGAAGAACATAATCTCATCGGCAATAAATTACAAGGCAATAACAGTCTGACTGACACCTTGTTGTAATGCCATGTGTATTGCTGTTCGTTTTACCTGGGGTGCTAGTTTTATCCAGTGGGAGTATTTATGATCTCCGAGGATGGTACATCCCAAGCCATAGGCCATGTGGACCCTCAGCTGATGCTTTACCCCTGGAAGGAAGAGAGGGTGGATATGGCAAGACTGACACTAGAAACAAGTTGCTATTCAATTCCACAGGGCTGACGTTGGTGCTCCTGTTATGCAGCCACATTGATAATCACTACTAAGTCGTTTTTATTTCATACTGATGAACTTTTTGTCGGTAAAAATGAATGGGCAGGAAGGGCAGATTTTTACTGTGGTAGTCCTTTAAAACAACAACTATGACCCAGGCCCAAAAATGTTAATCCCATCTCCTTGTCTCCAAATGTCAGGCAATTAAGATTGTTTTTCTCCCTTAATTCTCTACTGACTTCTTACGTTTACATAAGCAAGTTACGTTTACATAAGCAGGTTAAGAGCAATAAAGGAGAAGATGAGATTCAGCCTAAGTGCCTTTGGTAGTCTCTACCTGTGATTGGCTGGAGTTCCACCAGGCTGCATCCATTGCTGCTGTCCAGGACACGGTACTGGGTCACAGCCCCTTGGGCATGGCGATTGGCCCGGCCTTTGGTCACTCCCTCGCCCCCATCACTCACTCTGTACACAGGACTCAGGCCCATCTTAAAACGGGTATGCGTGGGTTGGTTAAGTGAATCTTGTACAAATGACCAACGCTAAGCTCAAAGCCTTCAAGGGTTCAGTACCATCTAGTCGTCACTGACTTGTTCATGACAAATATGGATGTCAACGGCGCATTTGTGAAGAGCTTTGAGATGTTATTTAGGAATGTTTTGTTACCTTGAAGTGAGGCTGAGCTCCTGTGACCTCTCTCTCTATGACGGGGATGTCAATGACACCTTCCGAGGGCACGGGCACACCCACGGTCACCACCCTGGCAGGGGAATCATATGGAACATTTAGTGGACCTCTGTGGTGCTGTTCATTACTCAAATCTCTTATGTCATAATAGATTGTTTGATACAGATTCCAAACAATCTGTTTCAGTCGTCACACACAAATTGAGATTATGGGTTTTCGCATTTGAATGACGTGAACCTTAAAACTGAATGTTTGTCTCAGTACACAGACATCCACATACCAATATTTTCTCTGCACTTGGTGGTTTCTGTGGAGGTTTTGTACGTAGTCCAATGCTTCCTTGGTCCTTGCCAGCAGGAGAGTCCCAGTTGCCTCCTTGTCCAATCCAAGGCAGATGTGCAGCTGAGACTCTGCCTTCATGCCATCTATCATCTTGGAAATGATTGGAAGAACATCAGAGATGTTGTTGGCCGTTGATCCATCTATGAGGACGAATGATCAATTAAACCACAGTGTATTTGAATGTGTCCGTTTTACGAAAGGGCGTTCAAAAGAACAGATTGACACAAATACTCGTTTATTGCTATCTTGGCTAAATGCAGTATTTTATACACTTTACCTTGAACATGAATTCCATATGGCTTATTGATGACAGCAAGTTCCGGGTGAGGGTAGATCAGACCTCTGTGAAGGTGCTTGGCCAGAACATTGGGGTGAACATTCTGGAGCTGCTGCGTGAACTGTCGCAGTTCGGTGACCCTCTTTTGCAGTGGCGACAATGGGACCGAGGAATTAGGGACTCCGTTTTTTGATCGACCAACAGTTGCCTTTCCTTTCTCTTTCTCCTGCTGGCGAATTTTAAGCGCAAGGTCAATAGCTCTCAGATTTGGTCTTTCGTCAGACTCAGAGCCTGTTGCCTCTCTCCGGGCAGAAGCATGTGTCCGCTTGAGCAAGGATGCAACACCAGTGGATATCTGACAATTACTCGCCCTTCCCCCTCGGCAAATTAGCATTTTACAAATTGTTATGACATCAATATTACAAGGTACGTTTACAGTCCTGAATATGTTTATGAAACTACTTTCAATATTCTATGTCTTGATTCGATTTCACGTCCAGTTTAAAACACTTGCGTGCGCCATTGAGGATGTTGTCGTCACACCGGAAGTGCTGTAGATTGACTTCCCTATTTCAGAAGCCGTGCGTGTTGCATTTGCAACAGAAACAAAACACGTGAACGTAACATTACCTCAGCAGAGCGAATGTACACGGTGACAATATGTTGCGTGTATAAAAACATTTCCGTTGCAAATGATTGACTTCTGCGGACAGTCTCTTTAAATATGTAAAAAATGCATAGCAATTTGGAAGTTGTGTCCTAATCGCTTGGGAATAGTAGGGAGAATAGATTCAGAGCCCGCAGAACAGCAACCAGCAGAATTCAGATGTCCACTTTCGATAATTATGTCCACTGCTAAATATTTTGTTATTTTTTAATATACATTAGTCATACATTTTATCTTTCGAGATGAAGATTACGGATTGTGTGTTGCGAAGTTTTAGGGTTGCCAGGACATTTCGGGAGAATTCGCAGAAAGTCAACTGTGTGGACTACAGCCCAAACGGGGAGAGCGCAATATCTAGTAGCGACGACGACTCCATTGTTTTATATGATTGTCAGGAGGGAAAGTGAGAGCAATTTTTTTAAATGGACGTGTATTGCATGCTATTTTCTACACGTGCACAAGACTGGATAGAAGACACATTTTGTCTGTGAGGCCTGTTATCGAACATCGAAACTCAAGTCTCGTAGATTTCAGTTGTGTGAAAATGAATAGCAATTGTTCAGCAAGTGGTCATAAAATCGAATACCTAATATATACATTTTGTAAAATTCATAATTTTCCAAGCATGCGAAGTCCACCTAACATCAGTCACCTCTGTCGGGCGTGCTTTTGTTACCTCCTCAGACCCATACGGACCCTTTACAGTAAGAAGTATGGAGTGGACCTTATCCGTTACACACATGGGAATGCCAATACAGTGGTCTACAGCTCCAACAAACTGGATGGTAGGAGCTCACAGAACTAGTTTAATCAACAAACTGGTCAAGGAAACATTGCTTCTGTGCGTTTTCGCTGGTTTTAACCTATGCTAGAGCCTGAGAACACGATAGCCAGATTCTACGAAACTGTAGCATACAGCATTGTGTGTGTGTGTGTGTGTGTGTGTGTGTGTGTGTGTGTGTGTGTTACACAAGCATCTCCTCATCTCTGTGACTCATGCAGATACCATTCGATACCTGTCTCTCACTGACAACAAGTACATCCGCTACTTCCCTGGGCACACTGATAGGTAAGACAACACCACATTGGTGGGATTTATACACTTTTGAGAGATTCATACACTGATTACATACTGTGTGTGTGTGTTGTCAGGGTTGTTGCTCTCTCCATGTCACCAGTGGATGACACGTTTATCTCAGGCTCATTGGATATGACCATACGACTATGGGACCTGCGCTCTCCAGACTGTCAGGTGAGTAGCCTCTTAAAATTTACCTAAGATGATGCTATTTTATATGACAAACGCTTTTATATTTTGTCTCAGGGTCTTACTAATCCTCTGGGGAAGCCTGTCTGCTCCTTTGATCCCGAGGGCCTGATATTTGCTGCTGGGGTGAATTCTGAGGCGATTAAACTCTATGACCTGCGGTCCTTTGATAAGGTAACGCTTTGAAAATGGTACATTTTGCTGTGTGATATCCATACATTGTGTGAGTTGTGATGTTGAGGACGTGTCGTTTGTTTTGTTTGCTCGTTTTCAGGGGCCCTTTGCCTCCTTTGAGACCCAGTTTAGCCGCGCCTGTGAGTGGACTGGGCTGAAGTTTAGCAAGGACGGCAAGCAGATTCTCATCACCACCAACGGGGGTGCTATTCGCATCCTAGACGCCTTCAACGGATCTGTGCTGCACACATTCTCAGTATGACACCTGTTAAAACACTGCCACAAAAAGGCTAACATTCATATTCACATCTGCCAGTCTCCACAAACCGACACATTACTTTGACCAGTAGTTTGAATTCCCTCCCTGTCACACACCTTGGCAAAAACAATCCTTGACCTGAACGGTTGCATTTCCCCGTGGTGTAGCTCTTAGCAACTGACCGGACATCCCAAAGTCACATGATGACTGAGCTCACCGCGTCAACTCACTTCCATGATGCAAAATAAATCGCTGCATTTTGCAGCACATATTTAATGTTAACAAATACCCACAAACAGCATAGAATCAGTACTTTAAAGTCCTGGTAATTATTTGACATAGTCTGTGTGATTAACGCTGGCACTGAAACTGTATGCCAATGTTATTATGTATCTCAAATTCCGAGCATATTTATCTGTCAAATGTGATTCAGATTAATGTAACAAGTCTGTTTTTGGTGCTGTGTGTTCTCTAGGGATACAACAACAGTAAAGGCATTTCATTGGAGGCCTGTTTTACTCCAGATTCAGAGTTTGTCATGATCGGTGAGCCCAACCTTTGAATCAATCAATATATCAATCAAATGTATACATAAAGCCCTCCTTACATCAGCAGTTGTCGCAAAGTGCTTTTATAAAGCAGGGGTTGAGGAAGAAGCTCTGAAGCTGTTAGTGTGGCCGTTGGGTTTTATGTCTCTCCCATGTCCAAGGTCCTTCGTTTCCTGTTCACTTGGTTCTGAAGACCTAACTGTCATCATGTTGTCCGGATAATGCTACAGGTTCTGAGGACGGGAGAGTCCACGTGTGGAGCACTGAGAGTGGGATGAAGATAGCTGTTCTGGATGGGAAGCATTCAGGGCCAATCAACACCTTGCAGTTTAA
The DNA here is from genome assembly GCA_016801105.1 of Esox niger. Lineage (NCBI taxonomy): Eukaryota > Metazoa > Chordata > Actinopteri > Esociformes > Esocidae > Esox > Esox niger. Next base: position 25,659 of record JACXGJ010003603.1, read on the forward strand.
CCCTAAATACATGACGTTTGCCAGTGCCTGTTCCAATATGGTGAGAGACACACTTTCTTCAGTCCATACACACCATTGCAACCATATTGGGTCACAAGCATTCAGTCCTTATACACCCATCCTCCTGGCCACTGCAAACCTCTAGCACCCAGTCTTTGTCTCTCTTTGCAGGCTTTCTGGCTTCCCTGTGTAGGAGACTGATAAAGGGGTTTGGCCACGAGACACCAACTGTCATTCATTACTCAGGATGTCTTACTTCTTTCAAGAACATTGCATTTTTATTTTTTAGATGTCTTGTTTTTTTTTAAACTTTGAGCATTTCTGAGCAACAATGTGACACAATGTTAATTAGTAGACAGTTTTGGACTGTTATAATTCAGTGACAAACCTCCATCTGCTGATACATTGAGTTTTCAGTATTATGTATTTTGTACTGTTTTCTAAAAGTATTAAAATGTTTTAATGTCAAAGTGGTATGTCCTCAAAGTGTGTGTGTCTGCGTGTGCGTCTGTGCTAGAAGAGGGGCCTTGGCTGAATAATGTATAGAACCTTGGACTGTATCACAGCTCACTGAATAATGGATGATCCCATCACAGGTAACCTCACAGGTACACACTCATCTTTCTATCACCACCTGTGCATGCATGTGTCACTCTTTCTCTCTGTCTTTCTCTTACACACAAGTACACACACAAGCAGACAGATTCATTATAGATGACCTTTGTGTTTTTTGTACTTGGTTTTTATTCAGTCCATAAGTACCAACCATTCAAAACCCCACCATTCATACCTCTATGACGTAATGCCTTTATAAACTGAGTGGTTTGAACCCTTTTAATTTTTTTATGTAACCATTTAATCTGAGGAGTCTCTGCAAGAGCTTCCATTATATGGAGCAGAAACACACACATTTACAAAATACATAAAATAACACCATTATAAACAAAACAGTGCACAGAAAAGACAAATACATTTCCTATATGTACTGAAAAGCAAGTGCATTCACCTGAGAAGAGGTGGGCCGCCATCCCTTTGAACTGCCCTAGAGACACTAATGTGCCCAAACCCTGAATGCTGATTGGCTAAAAACTAGTTAATACCAATAAGGCAATTTAGTTTGTGGTGGTTTATTAGCAATACCCCACTATGAGCTGTATCCAGGCACTGTATGGCACAGAGCATAAGAACAGTCTTTAGTCATTGTGCATTACCACACCCCCTTGTCTTTTTGAGTAAGTAAAGTCCTAAGCCTGTGTGTGTACTTATACTATCATTCCCCTATTGCCTACCTTCCCATGCATAGTTTGGTCAACAATTAAGCCTGTATACTAGCTTAAATCAAAAGGTATGAGTTGTCATCCAAGAATAAAAATGGCTAGCTCTCCTATATGAAACCAGGTCTAAATACATTTAAATTAAGCCTACCGAGGTTCGGTGCCCAAACCAGGGGTCAGCTTTATGCGGGGTGTCGCATTTCTGTGACCAGGTGGCTGGAATTTGAGATCTCTGTTGTGTCCATGTGTCGAACCGATCCGGTTCACATGTGAATGAGTGATAAGGTCATTGCCGATGACACGGGGACAGACATCTAACAAAAGATAGAGACCTAACGACATAATATCTTTCAGTTGCGGATTTCTGAAAGAGAACGAGCCCATTGCGCCTACTGTGCTACTTATCCCGTGCATCGTAGCGCATCGTTTGAGACATCCCACTCCCGCAAAGCGCTGCAAAGTGGTGGTAATTGATACGCGAAGAATTTTAGATCAGTGGTTAAGGTGGCATATCCGCTGACAGCCGCGTTATTACTCATCTGCCACTGTTCTGCGGGTCTGATTTCAAGCATTTGGCATCCCCCAAGTCCGCCTTGGTTCTTTTCTGTCTGAGTCGCGGAAGTTGGTTGGGCCGAACTGTCTACTGCTTGAACTCTGTCAGCTGAGCAGCAACAGAAGGATTACACGGAGAGGCTGAATACAGGAGGCTACTTTGGATGAGAGGATCTTGAAACACCAAACGGGAGCACTAAACGATGTCGCACCAGACTGGAATCCATGGTAAAAGACGCCCCGCATGTTAAAGGAATTACTAAACAGTTTACTCTTTCAACTATTAAGGATTTTTAAACAAATTTTTATATGTATTTTATTGAGTGTATTGGTTATTACTGGCACCTAAAGCGCAAGCTCTATAAAAATACGTAAAAGGTCTCCACTCTTGTTCCAGTGTTCCGAGTTTTAGACTTCTGACTGTTGTAACAGAATTATAAGTTCTTCGATACAACAGTGTATTTGCATGTGATTATGTGGTGGTAATTCATTCATACTCTAAGGGGAATTTTATGCCGGCTTGTGTTATTCAGCTGCGGTGTAGCACATCGGGTCGCAGTCATTGTTATTTGTAACGTCTAAACTTAAGTCTGCAACAAGGTCCTAGGTTTGTCTTGCATATTGGCAAATTGACCTGTCTGATAATGACAGGTCTAAACCTCGTGGTTGCAAAATACCACACTAAGTTTTATTCTCTTTGATTATGACTGTATTATTGTTTTCTGATATATGACAATTATAATTATACCCAAATATTAAGGCATATTTCTAAAGGTATTGAACAGGGGGAATATTGAAAACCCTTTCATTTTATTGGATTTGTATTCAATGGGGATGGGTAATATGTTAATAGTAACTGGAGCTTGGGGGGTGCAAAGACTACACTCTCTCTCCTGGCTCACTTGATCCTACATCATTTATGAGACCACTGCTTTTGGGGAACCATGTTGAAAGAAACATGGGGGTACAGTCAGTTCCTTTAATGAGTGGGAAACTCACTAATAGGGTATTATCCAATATAATGGGCTCGGCATGTTGAAAAAGGCCATCTACCCTAGCCGATATTGACTGGTGTGGGATCAGTGTTGTGTGTAGACTTTGTATTCTCTTATCATGGATGATGTATCTTTGTGAACCCCAATTGTCACCTGAGGTGATGCCATGAATGTCTAACAAGAGATTAGAATTGTATACCTAGTCTCAAGTTCTCACCATCCCTCCTTATTTCTCTCTCATTCTATTTCTCTATACCATTCCCTTCCCATCTGTATCTCTGTCCTGTTCTTTCTCTCCTGTTCTCTTTCTCCCCCTCCCTCTTTCCTCTAATTGTAGCATCCCACGAGCTGAAGGACTTCCTGGCAAGGGCGAGGGGGGGGACTATCAGAATAGCAAAGATTGTCATCAGAGATGGTAAGCATTGTTTGTATAGTATACAGCATATGTGAAGTCTCAAACTAAGACTGAATAAAGAGCATACAATTTGACCTAATCCACTGGGAAATGGCTTGAGTTTAAATGTGGATTCAGTGCTCACACTGAGAGCAATACTGCTCCGGAAAAAATAAGAGACCACTTGTACTTTCCTTTCCAAAAAAGTTGAAAAGGTTTTGAGTGAGGCCCAGAAGGGTTAAAATTAAAAACACTAGCAAATTGAACATTTCTGTTCCTCTCTCAAAACAATCCCTTTCAACCTTTATGGAAAGGAAAGAAGGTACAGTGGTCTCTTAATGTTTTTCGGAACTACATATGAGTGTGTCTCTGTCTGCTGTCCAGAGGAGCTGGTGCTGGACTCATTCAGAGAACCAGCACAGAGCTGGGACAAGGACTATGACCACTTCCTCCTTCCTCTGCTGGTGGCCCAGAAGCCCTGCTACATCCTTTATCGTCTCGATTCCCAGAATGCACAAGGTTATGAATGGATCTTCATTGCCTGGTCGCCTGATCAATCACCAGTACGTAATACAGATTAACTGTCATCTTTTTGAAATGTAATGTCTTGGATCATGACGATTTACATTTTGATTATATTATGCAGGCTTGCTTTACAATACACAGACAAGTTTTTCACAATAGTTGATTTGTACAGTTAGTAAAAATGTTTTGTCAAACATGCAAATGCATTAACAATGTTCAGCATTCATTACTTGTCTGCCATGCCCACGGTAGGTAAGGGAGAAGATGGTGTACGCTGCCACCCGTGCCACACTGAAAAAAGAGTTTGGTGGAGGCCACATCAAGGATGAGATGTTTGGCACGGCTGAGGTTTGTGGAATCATCCAAACACATGATTGATTTAACTTTTGCTTGTGGGTTTACTCTAGGTGTGTCGGTGGGTTGGCCCTATCCATGCCATGTTGAACAGACTTGTTTAAAACAGACTTGTTTTGGACATCCCATTCCTAAACCATGGACATTTATATGGAATTACACCCCTGCTCCCCGTATTGCAGCTAATAGTGATTTAATACTTACTCTAATAGTGGGTTAATACTAACTAATAATGAGGTAATACTAACCATAATAGTGAGTTAATACTAACTCTAATAGTGAGTTAATACTAACTCTAATAGTGAGTTAATACTAACTCTAGTTGTGAGTTAATACTAACTCTAGTTGTGAGTTAATAATAACTCTAGTTGTGAGTTAATAATAACTCTAGTAGTGAGTTAATAATAACTCTAATAGTGAGTTAATAATAACTCTAATAGTGAGTTAATAATAACTCTAATAGTGAGTTAATAATAACTCTAATAGTGGCTTAATACAACAGTTGATATGTTGTCTTTGTACTATTTTCAATCTAATATAGGGATGAATGATTTGCACATCATTGCATTCTGTATTTATTTGCATTTTACGCAGTGCCCCAACTTAATGCTAAGTTAACAGTGGGTTAATACTATTAGACATTTATTGTGGGTTAATGTCTAATAGTGGGTTAATACTAAGTCTAATAGTGGGTTAATACTAAGTCTAATAGTGGGTTAATACTACGTCTAATAGTGGGTTAATGCTAAGTGTAATAGTAGGTTAATACTATGTCTGATAGTGGGTTAATGCTATGTCTGATAGTGGGTTAATACTATGTCTGATAGTGGGTTAATGCTATGTCTAATAGTGGGTTAATGCTATGTCTGATAGTGGGTTAATGCTATGTCTAATAGTGGGTTAATGCTATGTCTAATAGTGGGTTAATACTATGTCTAATAGTGGGTTAATGCTATGTCTAATTGTGGGTTAATACTATGTCTAATTGTGGGTTAATACTATGTCTAATAGTGGGTTAATACTATGTCTAATAGTGGGTTAATACTATGTCTAATAGTGGGTTAATACTATGTCTAATAGTGGGTTAATACTTAGTCTAATTGTGGGTTGATACAATATCTAATAGTGGGTTAATACTAAGTCTAATTGTGGGTTAATACTTCGTTCTTTTGCTTATTGGAACATTTGACTCGTCTCACAGTATACATATGTATCTACATTTGACTCGCCCCACAGGATACACATGCACCTACATTTGACTCGCCTCACAGCATACAAACGTATCTACATTTGACTCGCCTCACAGCGTACACATGTACAGTGAGGGGGGAAAAGTATTTGATCTCCTGATGATTTAGTATTTTGCCTACTGACCAAAATGATCAGTCTATTATTTAAATGGTAGGTTCATTTGAACACTGAAAGACAGAACAAGAACAAAATAATCCAGAAAAACGCATGTAAAAAATTTTATAAATTGATTTGCATTTTAATGAGGGGAATAAGTATTTCATCCCCTCTCAATCAGAAAGATTTTTGGCTCTCAGGTGTCTTTTATACTGGTAATAAACTGAGATTAGGAGCACACTCTTAAAGGGAGTGCTCCAAATCGCAGCTTGTTACCTGTATAAAAGACACCTGTTCACAGAAACAATCAATCAATCAGATTCCAAACTCTCCACCATGGCCAAGACCAAAGAGCTGTCCAAGAATGTCAGGGACAAGATTGTAGACCTACACAAGGCTGGAAGGTGACAACAGTTGGTGCGATTATTCGCAAATGAAAGAAACACAAAAGAACTGTCTCCCTCAGTCTGGGGCTCCATGCAAGATCATAATCATGAGAACGGTGAGGAATCAGCCCAGAACAACACGGGAAGATCTTGTCAATGTTCTAAAGGCAGCTTGGACCATAGTCAACAATGGGTAACACAGTACCCCATTGAAGGACTGAAATCCTGCAGTGCCCGCAAGGTCCCCCTGCTCAAGAGACCACATGTACAGGCCTGACTGAAGTTTGCCAATGAACAACTGAATGATTCAGAGGAGAACTGGGTGAAAGTGTTGTGGTCAGATGAGACCAAAATCAATCTCTTTGGCATCAACTCAACTCGCCGTGTTTGGAGAAGGAGGAATGCTGCCTATGACCCCAAGAACCCCATCCCTACCGTCAAACATGAAGGTGGAAACCTTATATTTTGGTGGTGTCTTTCTGCTTAGGGGACAGGACAATTCCACCACATCAAAGGGACGATGTACGGGGCAATGTACCGTCAATTCTTGGGTGAAAAACTCCTTCCCTCAGTCAGGGCATTGAAAATGGGTCGTGGATGGGCATTCCAGCATGATAATGACCCAAAACACACCGCCAAGGCAACAAAGGAGTGGCTCAAAAAGAAGCACATTATGGTCCTGGAGTGGCCTAGCCAGTCTCCAGATCTTAATCCTAAAGAAAATCTTGGACATCCACAAGTTGCCAAACGTCAGCCTCAAAAACTTCTTGAGAAGATCTGCAAAGAGGAGTGGGGAAAAATTCCTCCTGAGTTGTGTGCAAACTCAGTGGCCATCTACAAGAAACGTCTGACCTCTGTGGTTGCAAACAAGGGTTTTTCCCTCACTGTATCTATATTTGACTTGCCTCACTACATGTATATATATAGTGGATATAAAGTCTACACACCCCTGTTAAAATGCCAGGATTTTGTTATTTAAAAGAATGAGCCAAAGATTAATCACGCCTTTGGAACTGTTCATAATTCCCTCCACCCTGACTAAAGCCCCGGTTCCAGCTGAAGTAACAGCCCCAAAGCATGATGCTGCCACCATCATGCTTCACTGTGGGCATGGTGTTCTTTGGGTGATGTGCTGTGTTGTTTTTGCGTCTAACATACCCTTTTTAAAATGATGGCCAAAAACATCAACCTTGGTCTTATTAGAACATAACACATTTTCCTATGGGCTTTTAGGAAACTTGATGTTTGTTTTTGCACACTTCAGCTGGTCTGGGCTTGGATGTTTTTCTTTGTAAGAAAAGGCTTGTGTCTTGCCACCCTACCATATAGCCCATTCATATTAAGAATACTGGAGAGTGTTGTCACATAAAGCACACAACTAGTAGTTGCCAGAAATTCCTGCAGCTTCTTTAATTTAGCTGTAGACCAATTGGAAGCCTCCCTGACCAGTTTTCTTCTCGTCTTTCATTTATTTTGGAGGGATGTCCGGTTTTTGGTAATGTCTCTGTTGTGCCATATTGTCTTCACTTGATGATGGTTGTCTTCAATGTGTTCTATGATATATCCAGTGCATTGGGGAAATTATTTTGTACCCTTATCCTGACTGATATTTTTCAATAAAGATCCCTCTGATGCTTTGGATGCTTTGATCTGAGATGTAACAAAAAAATGTCAGAAAAATCCTACAAGAACTGCTGAACATTATTTGTGATTAATCAGTCACTTAAAGTGATTGCAGGTATGTAATGACTTCTACTGAACATGAGTTTGAATGTGATTGGTTAATTCTGAACATAGCCACATTATAAGAGGGTGTGCAAACTTATGCAACCAGGTTGTTGTGAGGTTTTAATTTTTTATTTTTCCCCCTCAAAGATTTCAGTTTGTTTTTTAATTGAATTGTTCACATTATAGGTCACATTAAAAGTGGAAAAAGTTCTGACATGATTTATCTTTGCCTCGTTCTTTTAAATCACGAAAACTGCAGCATTTTAACAGGGGTGTATAGACTTTGTATATGCACTGTACATTTGACTCGCCTCACAGCGCACACACGTTTCAACATTTGACTAGCCTCACAGCGCACACACGTTTCAACATTTGACTAGCCTCACAGCGCACACACGTTTCAACATTTGACTAGCCTCACAGCGCACACATGTTTTTACATTTGACTCGCCTCACAGCATATGCGTTTTTTTTTGAGCGCTAAGGTCAGGGGTTAAAATGCTCACTGGAAAACATTCACAACAGCCAGTGGGCTAGAGCAAAGCCATATGATTGACTAGACAAACACTAGAGGCCAGGTTATGTGAAATTAGGTCTTGAACCTCATTGGGCCAGAACATGATTATGATTCTAGAGGGTAGAGGGGCTGATAGAGGGGCTTTGCCATCTCTATCAACCTGTTGTAAATCATGTAACGGTTTAATTGAAAGATCATGTCAGAAACTCAGGGCAACGCTGTTGGTCTCAGTGGCCATCCATACCTCCTTACTAAGTTGTGATTACAGTAAATTTGGTTGGAGAACTCTGTTTTGAATGTTATTTACTGATCACTCAGGCATAGGCAATGGTATAGTGGGTTAACAAAAATCTATAGCAGTGTGTTTGACTGAAATACAAACCAAAGTAAAAAGAAAGAAAAACAGTCATGGCTGAAAGAAAAACAAATGATGACAGAAAAGAAAAGGCCCACTATTAACCACCCCCCCACCAGTCTTGCCTTCATTCCCTCCTCTCTCCAAAACACAGGAGCCCTCTATTTGTGAATAAAGACCACTGTATATGTCCGGACTGTTCCCTGAATCTGTGAATCACCCCCTGTTCCAGGAAGACTTGTGTTTCCAGGGGTACCTGCGTCACATGTCCTCGTACTGTACCCCTGCTCCTCTCACTGCAGCCGAACAGGAGCTGCAGCGGATAAAAATCACAGAGGTAAAGCAGCGAGCAAACATATCCACACATTGCTGCCTTCCATTTGTATTACTGCTTTTATATGATACATGCTACTACTGGACAATACAGTTTTTACCTTTGTATGAGGTAGTTCATGCAGTAATCCATGTGTTGTCATTCTGTAATATGCCATCCAGGACAAAGTGGTTTGGGTAAGCTATTGTTCTCTGTATTTTTACGTCTTTCTATGTGTTTATGTCAGTGTTTGAGCATCCATCTCAGGTGTGTGTGTCTGTTTGTTTCTTTGTTTATTTCTTTGTTTATTTCTTTGATTGTAAATGTGTGTGTGTGAGTGTGGAATAAGAGAAGCGAAAAAGAGAAGGGAAACAAAGATGTCTGTCCATTTCTGCCCACAGGATGAACGTAGAAGGTTAAGCAACACTCCTAGAGGACGAGCAAAGGTTTGCCCCTGCCTGTCATCTAAAACTAACATTACATTCTATTAATGATTCAGCTTAGTAGATACTTGGGTTATTTTACTGAACCTTGATTCTACTTTTTCTGTAATATATTATTCATGGTTAAATGGGTGTATGTCACTGCCCCACAGGTGACGATGGAGTTTGGTTTGGACAAAAGGCACCAAACTCTTACGGGCCTGGCATTTCCCCTACAGGAGGAGACCAAACGTGCTCTACAACAACTCAAGCAGAAACGTATCAATTACATACAGCTGGTGGGTTGGCCTCAAATGACAAGCATACAGTTAAATATTTTACTCGGCCGCATGCACACACACACACACACACACACACAGTAAATACACATTCTGTATTGTTGTTTTTGTGTGTCCCAGAGGCTGGACATAGAGAAAGAGACGATCGAGCTGGTCCACACCAACCCCACAGAGACACGCGAGCTACCCTACAGGATTCCTACAGACACGCCAAGATACCACTTCTTCATCTTCAAACACTCCCATCAGGGACTGCAACAGGAGGCACTGGGTCAGTATCACACACGCACGCTCATGCATCAAACGCGCAAACACATTCCCTGCAACGAAAAGGTTATAGGATCTCTCTCGGCCTCTCTCTCTCTCTCAGTGTTCATCTACTCCATGCCCGGATACAGTTGTAGCATTAAAGAGCGGATGTTGTACTCAAGCTGTAAGAACCGGCTTCTGGAGGAGGTGGAGAGGGACTTCCATCTAGAGATTGCCAAAAAGGTGCCACAGCAAAGCGGCCTCCATGTTTGTTTAACATTATAATATCAGGCTCAGGAGGGAGATATTATCATATCAAAGTCAGGAGGGAGTCTGCACGTGTACTGGTCTTGTTTTTAACATTGTGATCTCTTTCTCCACTTCCTTTGTTTGTGTGGTGTGTGGTGTGTTTGTGGTGTGTGTGTGGTGTGTGGTTTGTGTGTGTGGTGTTTGTGTGTGTTTGTGTGTGTGTGGTGTGTGTGGTGTGTGTGGTGTGTGTGTGTGTTTGTGTGTGTGTGTGTGTGTGTGTGTGTGTGTGTGTGCCCGTGTGTTTTTGTCTGTGTATTTCCGTCTACGTGTGGCTGGGTGCCCTTGGTCCTGCACGCATGCATAAAGATAGAGATTGACGGCGGGGATGGGCTGACGGAGGAGTTTCTGTACGAGGAGGTTCACCCTATTGAACACACTCTGAAGCAGGCGTTCGCCAAGCCACGTGGGCCCGGCGGGAAGAGGGGAAACAAGCGGATCATCAAGGGGGCTGGAGAGAACCGAGAGGAAAGCTAGAGAGTGACAGGAACAGGCTCGCGTACGAACACACAAGCCTCCATTCCCCCCTTGTTATTTCTTCCCTTGTAGGCCTGTTAGTGCTCGTTTTAAAAGGAAAAGCTACGTTTAAAGGCCAGTTTATATATATTTTTGTTAAACATCAATTGTATGGTTCCCCATATTTCACTCTCTTCATTGTTTCACCGTTCGTGCCTGGTCCCCTACATTCACATAGACTCCTTCTTGCCTTTCCCCAAAAGGCCTGATACGTTGAGATGAACATTCAATCAAATACATTATTTTACATTATCTTCCAATAAAAACATGTTTTCTGTGTATGTAAGTTGTCTACACTTTTGTTATTTTTTTTTAAAGAAACCAACTACAAGGAAAGATCAAGTGAGACAAAGTACATTATTATGTATGTGTATGCAGTTTGTACTTAGTGCAGCGATAATCTGAACTGAGGTCAAATTATGTATGAGGGATATTTCTTAGAATAGCACCCAGGCCAGGTTCTACCTGGAAAAGAACTTAAGTAGCTTTGTCTGCCTGATAAGCATTCATATTTTCTTGTTTATCCTGTAACAAAATATAGCTTATCTTAAAAAATATACTGGGGACTTAGGCCTACAGTCCCATTTCATTGTAAACACTTTAAACCACTTAAACCTTTGTAAAGCGCGTTTAGGAAGCAACGATAGGCTATAGAACATAGGGTGGGCGGGGCATTATAAGAGGGAGGCAGTGGCTAAGGTCAATTTCAGTCAGCTTTCGTGGAAAGTGCTCTACTTGGAAGTCATCAGCTGCGCATTACTGTTGAAACCACGGAGGCGCGCGCTGCCCTAGCATGGTGTTGAAAGCACGCGCTGCAGCCAATCGAAATGCAGCGTAGTTCCGCGAAACCGGTCGGGCAGATGCAACCCCTGCCGCCGCGGGCGCTGAAATACAAAGCAATTCTTGGAATTTGATTCCTAGTATTACCGTCAACCCTCGAATCTGACTTTACAAGAGAAACATTTTCTCACCGTATTTCTGTAGAACAGAATTGAGGACAGTGTCTTGCGAACGGATCACTGCGATGTACTGCAGCCACCCACGATTAAAAGTGGCACATTGGAGATTGCGTACGTTGTCAACAGAAGTTATAATTTGTTCTTTTTTACCAAAAAAAAACCCTGAAGTCTGTTGAGTTAATGAAAATCAGTGACCGTCTACAAATAACGAATCGCAGGATTTGTTGGCCAGTTGCCTACAGGCCAATATTTTATGATTTTGTGTGTTCAAAGGTAAGCTGGATTTGTAATTGGTACAATTATATTGAGGGTACTTTGTATTCGGCTTTCTGGCTACGCGCTGATTCAAATTGTATATTGAAAATATTATGTATGCACGTTTTGTATCCACGATTTATTTCACACCAACTAGGCCTAATTCGCAAAGAACAAGAGCGTCTGATTACTAGATGACTGAGATGATGCATGAAAATGGATTGAGAAAAATATGAAAAGCAACTAACGATTTTGCTTCAAAAGTCACTGATAAGAGTTATAAAAATGTTTATTATTATGATTTAGGCATTTTAATATTCGAAGATGAAGTTAGGCCGGAACATTTTCGAGAAACGTCTGACTATTACAGATGTGGCATTGACTAAAAGTGTGATGGACTGCTTCTCACTGCAAAATAGTACTGTTTGCTATTCATCACCTTTTTAGTAAAGGTCCCGTGTGGGATAGATCATTGCGGGTTGTGGGTTACTATTCCCAAGGCGAAAAATGCTTGCCCTCACTACTGCAAATTCCCAGAGCATCTGTTAAATTTAACGTTAACAATGCATTTTAATATATAGAATAGCTAAATTAGCGTTCCTAAATAAATATTGGATCCTCAGTGTTTTATTATATGCTATATGGGTTGTAATTGTATGGTTAAATACCAATGACTATTTTCTTCTTAAAAGTTATAAAATTGTATGTGCTCAGTTATTTTCAAAACATAATTTTATAACCACATGGTTAACAACGAAGACACAAAGTTAAGCCCAAGTTGATTTAAGAAGGTAAAATAAATCTTTACTATACATCATAAACATTGTCAACATTTTATGTAGCGACGTGAAATCCTTAGGGCTCCATACCTGATAGTTCATCGACGTGACTACTGAAGGTTTATATACCACCATTTGCAAAGTTATGCAAAAATGTTCATGACATGAACTTAGTGTGGTTTCACTGATAATTTGGGTCTATTTGTTTATTTTTGAAGGTATATCTTTTTGCATTTTATTTTTTACTGGAAAGAGGAATGTGAAAGAAGAGATGTGCTATTCAAACCCGGCAGGCAGTAGTAACACTTCTCTTCTAGGTTCATTGTTTTACGAAAACAGGTCGCTTCTACAGAGAGTTCATACCTCAGATGTGGCTTGCAATGTAATGCAGCCAGCGAGGCATTTAGTGACTGGCCAATTAAATGTTAGAATGGGGATCTCTGGTGACACAGGTTGTTGTTAGGTTGTTCACAATAGTGCGTGGTTCGCATATTCTGCACACTGCACTTGCCGAAGAATTTATGTCGGTCGTGGGGCTAAACGCTAATACTGAGACATTCGGCCATATGTCTGCATTGTACAGCCCACAAATTGAGATTATGATTCACAGGGTAAAGTCAGTGACTGGAGAACTACTCAGTTCTCCCAAAGATTTCGTTAGTTTTAGATATCCCCGCATAGTACTGTACTATAAAGCACACCATAGTTTGTCAGACATACAGAACCTTCTACAAGAGGTTCTGTATGTAACCTCCCCTTCCTGAACCAGTCTTACGATTTCCTAATTGCATACATGTCTCTGGTAGAAATACAAGAAACGATCCTTAAAAACAACAGCGATGGTCTCCCACCCCGAATTTTATAAATATGATGACCTTTACTAGCAGAAAATGTTTGTGCAATTGTTACAACCTAACCTGGATGAGACAGTTACTAACATTATTCATGAATGTGGTGTGTGTGTGGGTGGGGGGGGGGGGGAGAATAGTTTAGTTCACATAGAAGGAACAACACAAATCAAAAGATATTAGAACTTTGAACATGCTTAATACTTTAGTGGAAAACAAGTCCACACAGATTAGCGCCTGGTGTCACCCCCAATAGGTGTCTCTAAAGTTGCCTAAATATATGTTCATGCAGAAAAAGCCTTCACTTCACCAACTTCTATACAGGAGTCTACTAGTGAGAATAGTGACCAATCAATTCCTATCAGACAGATTTAACCTCCACAGAGGGTCAAGACAAATGTTACCCAGGGGGACAAGGCAATAAATGGTTATGCAACTAAAGACTGAATTAATACATGCAGATCATGTTCTCTATGTAACTGAATCACAATCTGGTATTCTAGTCAATCTCCACTTCGTACATTTTTTGGGGTACATTTGAATGAATATACAGTATCTAACATATAATGTGTTTCACAAATTCAAATGTACTGGCTTATATCACGAAACATACTAAATTCAGTGTCCCAGATTTTATTATACTATGTAACATCGACCCCTGAGACCAAGTTGTACAGGAGCAAGGAAATCCTTTATTCATGTCCTAGTGGCTGAAATTCAGCATACAGTAGTTCCTAAAATGTATTTTCAAGTAAGCAAACAAGCACTGGACACTTTAGGGTAATTGCTATGCCATCTACATTGGTATGAACTATCTTAAACCTTTTCAAAGCTGGTTGAACAAAAGTGAAAGTGAAATACACATTTATGATGCATATTTGGTGGATATTCGTGCCTTCGAGCTCAATTATAGTGGTTGGCACTGCATCAATGTGGGGTGTTTGCGATGAGTTGAGACCAAAATTGCGAGACTGGGAGTGGAATAATAAAAAAAACTGTCTACTGAGTGTCTATGAAAAAATGGTGGGTTGGAAAACAATTCTGCTACTCCTAGATGTTTCTGTCTCTATAGTAACAACTGAGTTACAACATATCCAGCATTGAACCAAATCCTTTTCTTTCACTTCAAGGCTCTGTTGCCAGGGCCACTTTCGGATATGGTTGCCAGGACGATGAGCAGCATGCAGCAGGATCACAGCGATACAAGAAGGTTGTTTTGCCAGAACCCAACAGCCCCCGTCCACAACCCCACAGAGGACCTGCGTTGTATCACCACCACCTTCCATTACCTGCAGAACTCAGGTAGGGCCTACTAGTATTTCACACAGCATTTTCATACGTGTGTGTGTGTGTGTGAGTGTGTTTGGGTCTGGCCGGCCATCCCACGGCTGCAGGTAGTGGAGACGGGGTGTAATGTGTGGCTCTGTTTCTGGCTCCAGGTTGGTATTGGGGGCCCATTTCAGCCAGCGAGGCCCGGGACGCTCTCCAGAATGGCTCCGTGGGAACCTTCCTGGTACGCGACAGCAGCCATCCCCTCTACATGTTGACCCTGTCAGTGAAGACGGCATGTGGCCCCACAAACGTGCGCATTGAGTACAGCGGGGGTCGTTTCCGGCTGGACTCCAGCTCCCCAGGTCCCCCTCGCTTGCTGTCCTTCCCCGACGTCTGTAGCCTGGTGCAGCACTACGTGGGATCCGGCCAGACACAACAGGGCAAAAGAGCGGAATTGGAGGAAAGCCCTCAACCTAAAGCCAAACCAAGCTCGTCTCAGGATGCACCGAAGGACAATGCTGTACTGCTTAAGTTGATGCGCCCCCTGTCCCAGCCTCAGGCCTTCCCCTCTCTTCAGCACCTCACACGCCTCACCATCAACTGCCAAACTGACCTTCCGGAACTGCTGCCCCTGCCACGGCCTCTACTGTGCTACCTGAAGGACTACCCGTTCAAGATATGATGGCGCTCTTGCAGCCATGCCTGGCTTAATGACAATACCCAGCAGAACCAGTGACCACCCAGTGTGGGTCAGATACATTTTTATAACCATTTATACTGTTTATTTTATTATTATTTTTTAATAAAAATGATGTTAAATGTATTATTTTTCTGTTGTTGTAAATAAATAAACATTTTTTTAAAAAGCATTAAACCATCACCTACTGTAATCCCAAAAAATAGAGGAATTACTCTACCAGGAATTAACAGGAATTATAATTAAGCCTTGCTGCTGTACTCCCTATCATCATTCATTATATGAAAGGATGTGGATGAAAACAAGAAAGGTCCAGTTACGTCATTGCCAGATTTTCATCAAAATTCAATGTATTTTCAACTCAAATTAAACACAATGGGTAAAAAATTCATACGTGGAAACAACTGGCACTGAGTCTAATGCTGGGGGCATTTCCATGGAAACATTTTGCCTGAGTTGGTTTCCATGAAGTGGATTTGAGCAGTGCTGAGAAAGCCTCTTATCAGGATTAGAGCCAGAGCCGTGGTTATTAATACACACCAACACAGGACAGTGTACACACACTCACGCACGCACATACACGCATGTACAAGGGGTGCATACCAACATACACAAACAAACACATGTTGTTGCTGTAAATAACAATGTGTTCTCAGACAACTTATCTGGTAAAATAAGGGTACACATTTTGTTTACACTCGCGGTTCTTTTCTTTTAATTTTGGAGACAAGGAAAAAAGATTCCCTAATTTCCCTATCTCTTAACCTAAGACTAAACTAAACCTTAATAACCTAACCTTCATGCCTAAAAATAACCTAACCCAAATGCCTAACCCTAACTCCTAATGCCTGATACTAACCCCAATTCTAAAGCTAACCTCAGTTTTAAGTTTTACCTGAACCTAACCCTGAAACCAGAAATTGTGTTTTTCCTTGGGGGTACCAGCTAAAAACATTGAGGGGCGAAATTGTAAGGTTTTACTATCTTTATTGGGACTTACTTTTATAATAAAATCTGGATAACACACATACACACACAGCCTTATGAAATTTTATAGACAGGCTAAACATCTTGTCAAATTTTGTTTCGAGATCTGTATCCAAACATTCAAAATGTCATGGACTGTCATCTTTAGTAGGTGTGGTATGCTATGGTACCCACTCTCCATGTCTATCTAATTTATAAAATATATTTTTACTTCTTCATAATGAAAACTAGCTGTCACCATTATTAATAACTAGAATTATATCACTGGCATGTTATTTTGCTGATAGCGCCCAGATGTGGGCGAAAGATGAGGATGTGAAAGGAAAGAACACACATTTTGAAAAATATACACAGCATTACGGTTCGAACGATGAGGTGAAATATGGCTTGTCGGTCGCGTTGTGGCTTTGCTTGGTGTCCATATAGAGATTTATTTCAATTTTACCTCTCTATATTTACTTGGGTCTCAGTTTTATCAGTTCAGAGCCTTTTCAGTCAAAGCATTTTGAGTTTACCATCGGCCCCACGCTGTCTGTCGGAGTCAAGCGCCTCCTCCCCGGCCTAAGTTCCGTGCGGTCCGTTTCAGAGCGCCCCTCAAAACACCGTACATAAACACGTTTGGGAGCTAGCTAAACGTTAGCTGGCTAACTACTAAACTAGCCATAAATTAAAGCGTGAGGCCGAGACATTACGCAAAACAGCAATCTAGCTATCGGCCAGGTAAGACTAATATTCTAACGACAGAATTAACTAGATATCTTAAATCAATAGCCAATAGTTAATATACTGTATTACCGCACTAAAAGCAATTCAGGTCTTTTTTATTTTCCTCTCTAATGTTGCCAACTACTAGCAAGCAAGCCCCTTCCGCCTTTGATAGCTCCTTCGCTGGTTTATTAGCTAATCCTATCGTTGGCAAATACGGTCTTATTTCCCAAACAGTGCATATGGATAAATAGCTAGATATTTTGCTGGACACGTTGTTTACGTGATATTCTTACCCTGTAATATCCTAACTGGAGTGCGTTAAGTATTCATCACAAATGTTTCGACTTGCTAGGGAGCCTGTTTGTGTTAGCTACAGAAAGCCTAGTTACCATTGCTGTATATTGTTAGCTATGTATATAATATAGTAGCTGGTTAGCAAATTCTTAACACCTACCTTTGTGTTGAGCTAGCCTGGCTATCTCATTTTAGCTACTTTAGCTAAGCTGGTTAGCGCATTTTCTTGGTTTCTTATTGTCTGTCTAGCTAACTAGCTAAATACATTTATTATTATAACTATGGCTAATCAACTTAAGCTAGGTACTGCTAATGTTAGCGTGCAACAGCATGTTGTTAGGACAGTAGTAGTTGTTACTGATGCCAACTTAAAGTTGTTTACTTTCTAGTCAGGTGGGGAGATAATAAGCAAATGATTTGTTTTTAACAGCGTCCCTTGCTAAATGTAACATTACCGAACTAGCTCATTATATTGTTGCGGGCGAAGTAATGTAGTGAATGTTTACTATTATGATTGTATATGCAGGGCAGTTTTTGCATGCCATTCGATATTCTTTGATTTTACAGGCGTTTAGTGACTAAATCTTTTCCCCCCTTTATCACTGATAATATCCCCAGTAGCTACATGTTTTGTTTTCGGATCACAAATCATGCCGGAAAGATTCATTAGGAAATAAATCAAGATGATATTGAAATGTTCATATTTTTTAATTGGGAGATTTACTCAACCTTAAAAAAACATGAATTGGTCTAGAGTGATACAAGTTTATAAGCCGTTAACTTTAATCTGCTACATTATAGGTTCGAATCTGGTCCTCGTCCAGCAAACTCTTCTATCAGTTCTGTCCAATAAATCATGTAAATGCCTGAAAAAACCTATCTTAAAATAAATAAAAATATTTCACTTTTTAGATGGCTGCACAGCCATGCAAAACGCGACATCTTTGTTGCAATCACCAATCATTCTCCAACAATCTGTTTTGTATTGATGTCTGTTTCTAATGTTCTTTCTTATTTGTTCAGTCATGGCAGCAATCCGTAAGAAGCTGGTTATAGTGGGAGATGGAGCATGTGGGAAAACCTGCCTACTCATTGTTTTCAGTAAAGACCAGTTTCCTGAAGTCTATGTGCCCACTGTCTTCGAGAACTATGTAGCTGACATCGAGGTCGACAGCCGGCAGGTGAAAAAGCCTCCACCTATTCGTACACAAATGTTTTGTACATTCTTCTATCTACCTTCCCCAATTGTCACATACGAGACTTAGGCTTGCCACTATATTCAACACTATCTCCTAGGCACACAAATCAAGCCATTCACAGGAGTGTTTGGAAAAAAAACATTCCCCAAATACTCTGCATGTTTTTCAACACAGTATTTTTTAGTAAAAATGTTTAGAAGAAATTTCTAAAATGTTATTTGTGTGCTGAAAGCTAACAGGTTAGATGCCCATGCCAGTCTGGATGCTCTGACAGAAAACAGCCTGTGGTGTCTTGACCTGAGACATGCCCTCCGTAAGAATTACAGCACTGACCCTGCCCAGCTAAAAAAGAAGCAATTGGGGCATGTCTCTGAATCACTCCCATCCGTTCTGTATTGCCTGTGGGATTTTATTTCTCTATGCATGATGTTGGTCTGCATCTGTACGTCAGGCGATTTCTCAGATGCCACTGGTCCGAGTTTGAAAATACTCGGGTGAATAATGCCTCATCTTGTCATGGAGATCAGGGAATTCTGCCCACATCCATTTGCAGTCTTTCAAACGATGTCCCACCTTGCAAACATAATTGAGTGACACCCAATTTTAGCTAATTAAATAGGTGTGCATACCCCTCCACATGAAACCTACTTCACACCTGAACCCGTTTCCTATTTGGGTTGTGATCGGTTTAGGTTAAAGTCACTTTTAGTCAAGCTTTTAGAGCTTTTTCTAATCTGGTTTTTGAAAGATATCGGTGATCATTTGATGAGAGTTTGGGCACAGTAGGCTGATGTCTGGTGGTATCCTTTGGCAGGTTGAGTTGGCACTATGGGATACAGCAGGCCAGGAGGACTATGACAGGCTCCGCCCTCTCTCATACCCAGATACCGATGTCATCCTCATGTGCTTCTCTATCGATAGCCCAGACAGTTTGGGTGAGTATTGAACACATCATTGCAGACAAATGCATGTTGACGTGACACTGGGCCATAAGGTGATAAGGCGTTGATAAGTGAAGTTACACCCATGCACAGGAAGTGTACCTGGACAGCCTTGCTAAAGGAGTTTGCGGTCACTACTGACCTTGATTTCTGACCTTCCTCTGTGTAGAAAACATCCCGGAGAAGTGGACTCCAGAGGTCAAACATTTCTGCCCTAACGTTCCCATCATCCTTGTTGGCAACAAAAAGGACCTGCGTAACGATGAGCACACACGCCGAGAGTTAGCCAAGATGAAACAGGTACTGTTAGTCTCTCTTACACACACACACACTCCAAATTCTTCGAGAGTCAGTATGTGGCTTTTGCTAAACTAATCTCTCCCCCCCACCCCTGACAGGAGCCTGTAAAGCCTGAGGAAGGGCGTGACATGGCAAACCGGATCAGTGCCTTTGGTTACATGGAGTGCTCTGCAAAAACAAAAGATGGTGTGAGGGAAGTGTTTGAGATGGCCACCAGGGCAGCGCTACAGGCACGACGGGGGAAACAGCGACATAAATGCCTCCTACTGTAAAGGGAGGCTTCAGGGACATGGCCTCCTATTTGGGGGCGAAGGGAACGATACAAGAAATTAGGTCTATTCCCCCTCTGCTACAAAAAGACTGCTCACCAGTTTTAAATAAAGGAGTAATGCTTTTAATTTTCTGTCTTAAAGCAAAAAAGTTCCAATAGTCATGGTTTTGTCAGTATTCAGTGATGATGGGGTTATGGAAATGCTTCTTTTTTTGTACTTGTACATGAGTGAGTGAATCTGTTATATCAAAGCTTCCCTTGTAAAACTGTTACTGCCATGTTAAGTGGTCAACCAGGGGACCTATTGTGTCATACCTGCCAATTAAGTGCTTGAGCCCCACCCACTGAACTGAGGAATATTTCCACAGCCAATCAGGGCAGGGTACCCATACACTGTGATAGTCTTTAGGATTACTTTTCATTTTCTTGATCATTCACATTACATGGGCATAAAATTGTTAAAATGAATGTGCTTCATATGAAACCAGGTGTCCATCTACTCGTAGACACACCGATTGGGACATTTGGTGTGTTTCTGTAATAAATAACTTTGTAAGAATACAAATGGCAAATACTTGTTTTAAATGAAGAGTCCAAAGGAGAGTTAAAGGAATATCAATGAGAGAAACAATCTGTCCCAAGCTCCCCTGCCCTCAACACAAACAGTGGGTTGACAATTTAAAAAACACCGGTTTATTTTGCTTTTTTAATATCAAACAATTGGTGGATAAACAGGTCACTGGTCATGGTGAAAGAACAAGAAGAGTTCTACGTACATTCAACACAAATGTAAATGGCCATGCTAAATAAAAGGAAGCTAAACGGTGTCTACTACCAATATAGATACATTTGTCAATAGATCTACATTCACATTGATGCACACTTTAATATCGCTCCAGATATCTCATCTTTAGCGTGATTGCTAAACAGTGGTTGTAATATGTATACATGATCCTTTGGAAATTGTTAGGTTGGCCTCTTTGGTTTTACATCGTATCCCATCTTACATATGCACCCCATGTATTTCTGATAATTATTACCGAAGATCTGGCTAGCATCCGCTTATTGTAGATCTAGACTCAGTTCTGCCATCAAGGTAGACATATTTTAAAAGGCAAAAGTTCTCCTATAGTCAGCATTAACTACTCAAAGTAGCCTGACAAATATGTCCCTGAATCACAGAAAGCTCATGGGTTCAGAACTTCAAATGTTATTGTTCTTTCTTGGCTGGGGCTCGATTGCGTCCGATGACAACTGGAATTGCAGCCATTGCAATAAGCCCAATGGCCACCAGGGGGCGATAGAATATCCAACCAGAGGCAATGATGAGTAAGGAGAGGGAGCAGGAGACACACAGGGCAAATAGCTTCAGGCCAGCACTGACCAGCTCTCGCAGAACAGGAACCCAATCCACTGTCGATATCAAAAGAAAGTTATTTATTTTTTAAATGTAATGTTACTTGGCCTTATGAGGTCATAACTAATTAACCAATTTCAAAACTGTGTTGCATTACCTAGTGTGTGAATGATTCGGGTCATCAGACTAACGCCGAGGAACATCAGAAACCAGCCTCCAGCCCTGAGGGCCCACGTCCGCATACTGTTGTAATTATGTTCCCTCTCAAACACTTCCTACGAAATAAACCAACACATTGTGTCACGGCAAAAATAGAAGTCACAGGGGAAGAAAAAAAATGCAATTAGGTAGTGGAATATGAAGCATGCAGAAAAATAATGAAGACATTTCTGAAGAGAACTTGGGCCCACCTCAGCACTGAGTTCCTCCAAGTAGATGATCTCCAGTATATCTCCTGACTTGGTCCTGAAAGGCTTCAGGGTGTCATCACTCTGCATGGCCACCACACTGACCTGTAGGACACCGGGCTCTCAGTTAAAACTTGGTATTAAATGACTCGATAACTTCACTGTATTTATTAAGCAGTCGGATCTGACTGTTGCTGGAGAATCACCTAAAATGACTGCTAAAATACAATAGAAAGGAAATCAAACTGTGGCATATCAGATTTACGGTCAGAACACTTAAAGCACCAACGTGAGGAAGAATTAGTGAACTGTCTTGCTTAGGGACAGAATTTAAAAAATTGAACAGCTCAGGATTCATTCTAGCAACCATCTCAGTTCCTTGTCAAACTGCTACGCTACCTGCCACCCCCTGAGTTTGTTTGAAAACTTGATAAAAGCTCTGTGTACTTACTTTCTGGGCTGGTCCTGGGTATGTTCCCTCCCCACTGAGCCCCGCATAGGAGAAGCTCACACGCACGTCTCCCACCTGCACAAAACCAACCAATGGACTGAATACATGGTTGCTATAAGTCTGTGCACATCAACGTTACTGTGATAGTCGGTATGTCGTTTGAGTCTTTTTGGGCCTGTCATTTTCCGGGTTAGGTTAAGGAAAAAAGGAAATTGGCACAGTTTATCATCAGAAATTGGTGTTTACCGATATACACCGAAAATGCAAAAACATGTTTTTCAAGGATAATCTAAACTGTGTGTTCTGAAGGTAAGCCTTTTTTTGAAAAGCTTTGCTGTGACACTCACCTCTGGTCGGCGGGGGTTTGGGGTGTGGTAGAAGTAGTCCTCATCGACAGTGAGAAAGGGCTCGGGGTCAGGGAGACCCTTCAGACTCAAAGTCTGAAAGTTCTCAATCTGATCCACTATTCCTGAGTAGGTAATAAAACCAGTAAATAAATCAACAAATCCATTAATGTCACAGAGATAGGTGAATATGATTCCAGAGCTGTTGGGTGAGACCAGTGGATCTTTAACACCCCTAAAGACTTCCTGCGGTTGCACATATAAGATGTCTTCCAGTCAAATCACACCAACATCAACAGATTATCAAGCTCCTGACTCTATGATTCAAGGTGAGCTAGTTCTGAGCGCCAACAGGACAGTCTGGGGTTTCTCCAGAGCACCTTGAGACAGTGTTCTATAGCTACCTTTGGAGAGATAGAAAGGTCCAACCTGCACATCAGGAGCTACCACTGTAACACTCTCCACCGCCATGGCACTGTAAAAACACCCCAAAGTCAGACACTGAAACACCCTGTACAGGTTCATCTGCCTGATGATACATGACTGCCTGATGATACACGACGTAGGGACAGAGGGGTTATAGTGGGAATAAGACACCCTTTCCACCTTCACCACATTCTCAAATAAAGTATCACCAGACTAATGCATGTCAAATGGAGATTTTGTGTGTGACCAATACCTTTCAGTTGATGAGAGACAGACGGGAGGGGAGAGACAGACGGGAGGGGAGAGACAGACGGGAGGGGAGAGACAGACGGGAGGGGTACCTGGGGTTGATGTGACCAATCTCTTTATCAAAGTTCCTGCTGTTAATAAGCTCCGCCTTCCACTCTGTATCTGAAGAACGACAGATTAATTTAATACACATGTCTCTGGCAGGCCATGCATATTGATGATGACAGCTGTGACGTGGTGGTCTACATTGGGACTCTTCTTACTGTAGTTGTACGTAGTCTCTGTTTTGGTTTCTCCACCCTCTTCATAGTCTCTGATGAAGGAGCACCAGGAGGTTACAAACAGACACATCTAAACAAGAGTAAACATGTCAATGTTTTGATGTCTTCACTGATATTCCACAATGTGGAAAATTGTTTAAAAAAATACCATTGAATGAGCAGGTGTGTCCAAACATTTGACTGACAATGTACATTAATATGAAAATGTCAATGTTGGGGATAAAAAGTATTAGCTATTGATTCACTTCTCAGGGATTAAATATATAAACAAATATACAGATGGTTTATTGTGTGCTTGGGACCTAATTTCCCAGAAAGAAAACAATTGTGAAGTTTCATCAAAAGAGTCTTATCAGTAACAGGCAACGGAATGAAGATTTAGCTCACGATGTTGGTAGTATTATCCAAGTCCTATCCACCAAGTCCTATCCACCAATTAACCTAGTCCAATACCGATCACCTAAACCAATGCCAGGCACAGACTTACCTGCTTTCGCTGTACTCCACCCACTGATACATCTCCACCTGTCTCTTCAGCTTCACTGCTTGTACGGCCACTCTGTAGTTCGGGTCATGGAGGGGCTGGAAGGGACATGAGGATGGGGAGACAGGTTACCCCATGTGAAAGACGACAAGATTAACTAGGAGGAGGCTGAAATAACTTCTCTTCAAAGCAGCTGAACTGCAAGAATTAGTGCCTGATAATACACACAGTGGCAACAGTGCTGGTGTTACACTGGGGCTATAGGACCAGCACTGCTATAATATGACTACATAGACACCTAAATATACTAGGTACTGAACCGGCACCCAAAATGAGTACTGGACCAATATCAGTCCTTCAAGCAGTATGTAACTGCTTGAAGGACTGGATTGGGTGATTTCACTGGCAGTATTTTGTAGGTATCGTGGTCTCTTCTTACCTGCAAAGTGAGCAGCGGGGCTGTCAGGTGAACCAGGCGGTTGTTGTTGTTCTCCTGTGGACTAGAGTATGGGTGTAGGGACACAACCTGAGAAAGACCCTCGTCCAAGGATGAAGCTGTGCGCAAAGCCCGTCCCTGTGTAGGGCATCAATAAGACAGTGACAACGGAGTAGCCCATCGACTACACACATATACAAAAATGATATGGCTGTCAGAGTGCAGTAGAACTACAGGACACTAAAGTGTGATTGCAGTTTAATGTTACTACAATAGACGCAAACAAAATATTACAATTGACAGCGGTTACTGCACTTGTAGTGCAGTTTCAAAAGCGCAGTATATATCACAATAAAATGTGCCAAGCCTTGTAATAATTTAGAGGCTTTCTTTGTAATTATGACTTTATCGTGCAACTCGAGAACTTCAACCGTTCTCACCTCATTGGTAAAGAGGACATAAAAGGAAAGCACGAACAGGCCAACCCCAACAACCATGCCTCCGGCAGTTTCACTCAGTCGATCCAAAAATCCGGGTTTTGAACGACTGAATGTCCGTGTGTGCTGCTCATTTTCTTTCCCTACCTGAGAAGAACCAATGAACAAATAAACTATTTTGTTGTGTTCTCTTCGTGCAATGCAATGTTAATAGTGGCATTAAAATAAATCATCAAATGCATTAAAGTGCACTGACTAGCTTAACAATGTAGCTAGTTAACAACAGAGAAACAGCTTACTGGTGTTTCCGACATGGTTTCTTCGATAACCAATCAGTTACGGTGAAGTTAGAGAAGTTTGCAGTGAGAAGCAATATATGTCCTTGGCTTGAATGACAATATATGAAAATGTGTAGCTGTCCGGCTGGTTTTCTACTATTCCGGCAGATTATATACAATCCCACAATTGCTATTACAAAAACATAAACAGCATAAAACAACAGAAAGAAATATATTCACTTCCGACATGTTTTGTGAGGTGATTGGGTAGAAATGGCTTTTCAGAATGCTGGGAAATGTAGGCAGTGTCATAACGGACTCGCCTTCGTCATTTTTTTCACATGGTTTCATTATCATCTCCTGTGGGAGTGTGGTTGAAGTAAAGACCCGATATTTTCCAAGCCTTGGGATCATGTAGTTTTATGCTTTGTAGTCTGATCGTTTGCTGAACTTGGGTTTGTAGTTTGGTAAGTGTGGCAGTCACAGCATTTGGCAATTTTGGAATTGAACATAATTGACTGGTATTATATGAAACAATGTTATTATGTCCTTCTGCCCTAATGCTCAAGTTATTTTAGGATTTCAACATTCATGTTTATTTTAAACTGTATGTTGCAGGTGTGCTACTGAAAGATATATTGAATTGGTGTAGAAGCATTGTGTCAAATATTACACTTGTGAAATATTTGTGGCAAGACATTCCAATAGATAAAGATAGGTTACGAACTATTAATTCATTTTTGACACAAACACACACACACACACGTACACAAATTCCAGTGTCTGTCTTAGTATTAAATGAGACTTGAGGGGATTATCTTGGTGGGGTGTACATAAGGATGCCTAGATGGAGAGAGTGAATCATACACACACACACACACACACACACACACAAGCAGTGTGTGAGGGTTTTTCTGGTGCTCAGCAGTTGGGCCTGGACTCGGATCAGATAGCATGCAGGAGTTTGATATCATAGTGTTGGGTACCGGACTGAAGGTAAGAGAAACTCACATATCCACACATGCATTCATGATAACTCAACTCAGTATTGTGGTGAAAACGATTTACCATTTAAAGTGTTCCTGTACCGCTAAGACGGACACATGATGACGTGATAAATTCCCTTCAGACATTTCTAAATTGTAATATTACTGTTTGTAACTGTAACTTGCAGTTGACATATTCCGACGATCTTTTGTATGGTGAGAGATATTCTTATGTTTTTTGTACCCGAATAATGAACTTATTTAGCCGATTGATATTTATCCTGGCATACTTTGTATCGACGGAGAACTGAAATGCATTGTTTTGGCATGAGAATCAATACACCCAAGGTCTCCTTGATGTACTTTCTTTAATGATAAGTGTCATGACGTTTATTAACTCAATACAAATGCATGCATGCATGAACACATTGCGTGTACACACACACACACACACACACACACACACACACACACACACACACACACACACACACA
>JACXGJ010003604.1:0-52313 GCA_016801105.1 Esox niger
ACCACCACCTTCACACACCACCACCACCACCTTCACGCACCACCACCACCTTCACACATCACCACCACTACCACCTTCACACACCACCACCACCACCACCTTCACACACCACCACCACCACCTTCACACACCACCACAACCACCACCTTCACACACCACCACCACCACCACCTTCACACACCACCACCACCATCACCTTCACACACCACCACCACCACCTTCACACACCACCACCACCTTCATACACCACCACCACTTTCACATTTAAAAATACAGAAAACACTTTTCCAATACTTTTCCACTCCACAAACCTGCCATCTATCGGCCTATTTGATCTATACTTTCACCTGTACACTGACTCAGTTGATTAAGTAGACAATGTTTGATAGCAACGGCTTTTCACTGCCTAACAAGTCATGCGATAAATCTGACATATGCAACCAGTTAACAGAACACATATTCACACATGCCGGTGATCACCCAGATGAAGCATAGTTTTGAAGTAACCAACTGTGCAATGTTTAACTAACAGTTTTCTAATGACTCATAATTGTATCCTATTTTAGTTACTTGGTGTTTGGCAATGAAGGGCCTACTTTCCATCAGCAACACTGACTCAATGACAAACCAGTCATTCATAAGAAGACAACTGATGGCACCTTTATTCATAGCAACTCGTTTCTAAGTAATCATTTATTTTTTAATCATAAATATAATAATAAATTATGTGCCAGGCAGTCATTCATATAACAGTATGCAAAATCATGATCCTACTAAACAGCTAATTCAATTAGGGTACTATCTCGTATCTTTGTGCACAACTGACGAAAATGTATACAGTTGATATAAAAAGTCTACACACCCCTGTTAAAATGTGAAAGAATGAGTCAAAAATAAATCATGTCAGAACTTTTTCCAATCTATAATGTGAACAATTCAATTGAAAAACAAACTGAAATCTTTGAGGGGGAAAAATGAAAAATAAAAACCTTACAATAACCTGGTTGCTTAAGTGTGCACATCCTCTTATAACTAGGGGTGTGGCTGTATTCAGAATTAACCAATCATATTCAAACTCATGTTAAATAGACACAACTGCCAACATTTTGGAGCCCAGACCTGAATCCAATTGAACATTTGTGAGGTGATCTGAAGAGGGCTGTGCACAGGAGATGTCCTCGCAATCTGACAGATTTGGAGTGCTTTTGCAAAGAAAGCACTTTGTTTTCATTTTTCCTCCTAATAGATTTCAGTTTGTTTTTCAATTGTTCATGTTATAGGTCACATTAAAGTTGGAAAAAGTTCTGACATGATTTATCTTTGTCAAACATTTTTAAGATTTACATCACAAAAACCTGGCATCTTGATGCGGTGTTTGTAGACTTTTAATATCCACTATAGGCTGAATGTAGCAAGCTGGCATTAACTGTGAGGGCTGCAACTCAGGTAAAATAGTTAGCTCGAACATTATGTAAATTGGTAAACGATTTAGCCTAGGCTACTCAATCGAACACCAAACCTTAACATGAACTCTTAAGAATTGTAGAAATGTATGCTAAAAATCTATGGAAAGCCGTCAACCTACATGTTTCTCAGCTTGACCTTCTTCTTCGGGTATAGGTTAATATTCTGTTCTGATCTCAACATGTCTGGGCAAATTACTGAGTAGGCACCAATCAGAGGTAGCATTTATATGGTCATGATGTAACATTTGTACACTACATGATACAAAACACGAAAGTATTTTCATATAAAATATGAAGCCATTTTCATTAATCTCATCAAATACAAAAGACAATATGCAATTTTGTGTTTGAAATATGTATTTTAAAATCCTGTTTCATAAATACTGCCCGTCCCTGGCTGCGGCTGTGGTACGTGACCATGGCGACTGATCCTGTTATGTGCCACATGGGTCGGGCTGACACCCAGCTCACAGTGACAGAAATGATACATGAAACTTCAAACTGCAGCCAGTGAGAAGGGATAAGAATGGAAAGTGGTCATCCTGGCTAGCTTGAACTAACAAAGCCCTCGCTTCTCGCTTCCTGCTTGCCCACTTCCTGAATGACTCAGCTCATTACATCAGCAGCCTCACGTCTCATCATCCATGTCAAGAAGAATAAGACCAGGGCCCTGGTGTCACTCAACACCACACCCACTCTCCTCCATCCCTGGGGTCAATCAACACCACACCCACTCTCCTCCATCCCTGGGGTCACTCAACACCACACCCACTCTCCTCCATCCCTGGGGTCACTCAACACCACACCCACTCTCCTCCATCCCTGGGGTCACTCAACACCACACCCACTCTCCTCCATCCCAGGGGTCATTCAACACCATGCCCACACTGCTTCAGCCTGGTGTCACTCAACACTATTCTCACACTCCCTCATCCTGGTGTCACTCAACACCATGCCCACACTGCTTCAGCCTGGTGTCACTCAACACTATTCTCACACTCCCTCATCCTGGTGTCACTCAACACCATGCCCACCCTCCTTCAGTCCTTGTTGGTCAGACCAGAGTCTGCCTAACCAGTCATCAGTTCAGAATTCCTCTTCCTGACTTCCAGGACCATTTTGGAAATGAAGACAGATGTCCCAAGCCTCAGCAAAGAAATGTTGACTTTTAATTCCCTCTCATGGCTTGCAGGGACTCAGCTTGGTGTGATAGTTGAGTCCAAGTGTATGGCTTCTGGACTTTTCCCTCTAGGCCTGCCCTGTCCAGAACTTCCAAAGCAGGCCACAAGAGCCTCTCGGATTGTTGTTCTGTCCCATCAGCTGGCACTGCAACCGTGGCACCACGTCCTTCCGGTGGACGAAACATCCTGAGGTACGATCCTGAATGATACTCTTTATTCTGCCTCCGTCTCGATCTGTCTCCCTACCATCCAGGCAGGAACAGCTCAACATGCAACTATCCTGCTGCTCACCTTTCTATTTCTGAGTATTTAACTAAATAGACCCAAAAAGGAGGAACATTTCATCCAAGGCGGAGACGGGCATTCCCATGGTAACCAGGTCCTGTGGTATAGGCAGTGAGATTAGGCCAAGCCTGATGCCATTTGCATACAAATTGCCCAGCTGGTACCTTGTCGTTATGACAACGGCACACAGCTCCCAGAATGCCTTTGGAAGTGAGACACAAAGGCAAAGCAACCGACCAGCAGAGTCATTGAGGAATGTTTGTCTACAACATGTTCTCATTTAAATCCAATCTGATGGGGTACGACAACTATTTTCCAAACACTGAATAAGCAGAAAAAGTCATACACATCCCATTTGGTTTTTGGCCTATTAGTACTATATTGAAGGTCACAAGTAATTTCATTAATACTTAACCTGAGATGTTGTTGCAGTTTAATTGCATAAATATTCGGTTAAAAGCATTTCTTTAATCAGATGCTTTGTGTTTGACCAACTATGGCAAATTTCCCAAAACATTTTCAAATGTATTTTTGTTTGTTACTTTTGATACATGCTCTAATAAGCTAACACTATAATGATCTATTAAAATTCTCATAACTTTCTAGTAGCAAAACTAGTCTTACAAAATGTTGCCATCTGGTGGCATTTTCTTGTATTGAACCTTCCACAGTAACAAACCTCATAACTATTTTGTCCTTGGGCACAAATGTGCAGGGTTCCTTTGTCATCTTAGCTCAAGACATTGACCACCACAACAACAGCTGCGCTGTGTGTTCCAATGGTCGCCCCGGTGAACCGGCTCACCGCAGAGGTCCCCATGGGGCTCCAGTTTAATGATTGGTCTCTGTGTTGTTTTCAAGCCCTTGCAGGCTAATCAATGTCTCCCAATTGTGAAACAGCACAGCCTCCTACCTCCTGCCTTAGCTTGTTGGCCTGTCTGTACACCCTGAACCGTAGATTCCCCCATACTGCCAACGCTGCTGCGAAACACATTGAATTGTTCTGTTACAGATTGACAGAGAGAACCAGTATAAACTGCTTTGGTCTGGGTCTGACACACATGTGCTGTATCAGCAGCAGTAAAATATGACTATTTTAACCTTTGGTGTGCCTATGTTTGTGTGCGTGCGCGTGTGCGCGCACGTGTGTGTATAATACACCAGCCTCTGGGGGGTGCAGTGTGTAAAGCTGTCACTCCCACCGTCTCCGGCATATAAATGCAGCAGCTTGCTCTCCAGGGTGCCGACACTGAGTTATGTGGACTGGACAGGGCGGAGCGCATCTACATCAGGCTACCCAGCACGGCCAAGGTCACGACGGCATTGCCCCGCTGCTGAGACCTAAAGCCCAGGCAGCCTCTCTTACCGGCTAACTATCATCCATTCAACATGGCGACGCGTTGGGGACTATGTGGCGCGGGGAAGATCAGCCACGATTTCAGTGTGGCTATGAAAACCCTCCCGCCCGGAGACCACAAGGTACCCCGATCCACTCAACACAAACAAACACATTCACAGGCTGTTTCCCTCTTCCTGTCTCTCTAGCTCTCTCTTTCTCTCTCTCTCTGTGTTTTCCCTCCCTCAATTCAGATAGTGGCGGTGGCTGCAAGGAGTCTTGAACGTGCAAAGGCATTCGCCAAGAAGCACACCATTCCTAAGGCCTATGGAAGCTATGAAGAGTTGGCCTGCGACCCGGAGATTGGTGGGTTTATAACCTGGGAGGGACTGGCTGCCAAGCCGCAGATAATAGTTAAACGTCAGAGCAGTTTGAAGCTCGGCCTCTGTCTCTCCCTCCAGACATAGTGTACCAGGGTGTACTGCACACAGAACACTGGCGGGTGGGCCTGCTGGCCCTTCAGGCAGGGAAGAACGTTCTGTGTGAGAAGCCGTTCGCCATGAACTCCCGACAGGTGGGCGACCTAATCGCCGCCGCCAAAAAGTCCAACGTCTTCCTCATGGAGGTACTGTAGGATATTTCTATAAAATGCATAAATGACTTTATACTGATGAAAATTTTAATGTGGAATGTATAATCACATAGTTTTATTATAAACATATTAATGTGGAATCCACACTCACAGTAAATGACTTCAGGGATTGGACAAATTACACATACAGACAATTTCTATGTTCTCATAATATATGTGCCTTATGCTGAGAGATAGTCATGAGCAGGCAATTACCTTGAGCCCAGGGAGTTTCTAAAGTTTACTGCCTTTGTATCCACTAGTGGGGTGTCCTGAGTGTGGCCCATGAGCTGATCATAAAGCGTACTCTGTGATAAGAGATGACCTGAGTGTGGCCCATGAGCTTAACGTAACACTTACTTTGTGGACAATGATGGACATGACCCAAGTATGAACCATAAGGAGGATGTGAATTGCTGTCGCAAATTACGAGCATTCAGGGAGGGAGAAGAAAAGGAGCGCACCCCCCTCAGGGAGGTTGCCAACCAGACAAAGTCAGATGGCGTAATGTGTGAAAGTTCTGTATAAAAGCCATGGTCCGGACTGTCTGTGATTATTGTATAATTTTCATCAAAGTCTATTGGATTCACAAAGTCCTTGGTTGAAGTGCATTTGTTTTTAGTAAAGAGTGGTTGATTTTCCACGACAGTACGTGAAAGGCTTATTGACCGTCTCCCATGAAACCGCACCTCAGTCATTTCTCGGACATGCCATGAGGTGACTGTCTCTCTCTGTCCTCTCCCAGGCACTTTGGTCTCGCTGTTTCCCAGTGTACGCAGAGGTTCGCAGGCTTCTGGCTGAGGACACCGTTGGAGACATTAAACTGGTCACGGCCTACTTCGGCTCTCCTCAGCTTCACCTCCCACGCTCAGTGGAGCTGGAACTGGGAGGAGGTGCTCTGATGGACATTGGGGTCTACACCCTGCAGTTCGTGCTGATGGTGTTTAACGGGGAGAGGCCGGAGTCTATTCACGCCACTGGTGTGCTCCTCAACTCAGGTAATTATTTTGTAGCACTGCATGTCCATTGTATGATGGCCAGGGCTTGTTGTGTACATAAGCGAAATAATTTAATTCAATTTAGCTTAGGGCCACCAACAAGGCAAGAGCCGGCACTGATGATGGCCATCCCTCTGCCAGAAAATACTACATAGACATAATTGTAACAAAAAAGGGACAGAATTATGAGTTTGGAAGTGGGTACAAACCAAGGATAGATAACGTGCTCATCAACTTGGTGATTTACTGGAATGGATGAGCCCAAGCTGGTAGTGAGTGTGGTTTTGCTGGTGGTTGACAGGAGTGGATGAGTCCATGGTGGTAGTGATGAAGTTCTCTAGGTCCAGGGTGGCCTTGTGTTGCTTCTCCATCGCTGTTCCACTGCCTAATGACGCCACCGTCACTGGAACGAAGGGTACAATCAAGGTACAGTGCCGCTACCGAGTCAGTGTTTAAACATCTCTGTCTTATTGCAGATCGTTATTCAGTGCCGAAGCAGAAATGTAACCTATGACCCGTAATGAACTCAAATGTCATAGAGATGTAAACACGGATTTATAAACATACCACATAATGGCTGTGTAATTTCCTGCCAGGTTCTAGGTCCCATGCATTGTCCCACCACACTGGAGGTCCATGGGGAGGCCACACAGTACCCCTTGCCTGACCCGTCCTTACCTCTGAACTTCACTAACAGCACCGGGCTGCGCTATGAGGCTGAGGAAGTCCGGCAGTGCCTTCTAAAAGGTTAGGTATTATCAGAGGAAAACTGTTTCTCTGTTCTAAGATTAGTGTTTGTTTGTTTGGACAGATATACAGTTCAGAAAGATTTCATTAAAAATACTGTTGGTAGGAAGTAAGGAGTTACTTAAATAATAAAAGGTCTCCATCTATTTCACAGGACTAAAGGAGAGCCCCAGAATGACCCTGTCTGAGTCGGTCTTGCTCACAGAGCTCATGGATGAATGCAGGAAACAGGTGGGAGTGGTCTTCAATGAGGACAACCAATGACCACCACCAATAACTTCACCCTCCACCGTAGGCAGTCTGAACTGTCCAGCAGGACCTGAAGAGATTAAAAAAACACTTTGTAATTCATCGTTACAAGTATCACCATTTATGTAGCTCTGCGACAGAAAAAAACGTTTAATTGAAATTCTTCATAATGATGACATCATTAAAGTTATCTTTTAGAAAGTAACCTACAACTACTGTAGATTCAATAGCCTACTCTGAACAGTGAAATGGTGATTTAGTATATGGCCTAATGTTCCTGATAAGTTAATAGAAGATGAGCTGCCCATATTTTTCAAGTCAGATATTAATACCTTAATGGCCTATAGGCTACAGATAATCGCATTGACTGAAAACCAGACACTGTCTTTTGGTTGGGTGTAGCCCTGGCAACGACGTGAGTGAAGATCAAACAAATAACACTCTAAGACAATGAAAAATTAATTTTGATAATTAATTTCTCAAAATGAGTCTGTGTTCATTTCCAACCAGCACCATAGCAACAATGATTTTTCTCCAAACATATTTCAATCACATTACATTCAGTCTTGCTAGCAATTGCTCAATTCTTATGACTAATCATAGGAAGTTACTAGATCGCTAGTAAGCCTATTACAGGCTAATAAGCTGTTGAAACGGCCAGTGGCCAAAAACTGTTGATAGACGCAATTTGTGGTGGAAGTAAACTTAATAAGAAATGTTAGTCCATTTAAATCAATGCTCAATGGTGTCTGGTGACTGGCGGAACATCTAGCGCTGTGGTTTAATGGTTAAAGACAATGCCTCCCACATGGGAAACCTGAATTCAAATCTAGTGAGGGCTATCATGTTTATTCATTTTAGGCTTGCCTGGTTCTTTTTCTGGATTACCGATTAGGTTGTTAACTATGTGGCTTATACATTTCAATTATGGCTTTTATTGGTATATAGAAAATCTGAGTGCTGCCAGCATAATATACTGCTGCTAAAATAACACTAATGACACCTCGTTTGGCCTTCCCTATATGTATGGGAAATTTAAAGTTGTGCAGCAAGGCAAATGCAAGTACAATGGCAATTCTAAATGTGCAGTGCAAGCAAATTGAAGGTGCAAGGTGGCATGTACAACTGAAATGCAGGGATGGCAGCAATGAGGTCCCCAAGGTAGACACCTACATGGAGCAAATGAGAACTTACTTCTCATATTTTGCAAGGCAGTGTCAGAGTCCAGTAGTACATAGGAGTAGTGCAACAAGGTGATGGGACACAGAGTTCAGTAGGGTTACAGTAGCTGGAAAGAAACTGTTCTCAAGCCTGCTGGTGCAGAAACGAATAGAACCGTGCCTCCTGCCTAATGGCAGGAGGGCAAACAGTGTTTGGCATGGGTGTGAAGGGTCCCTGATTATCCACTACTTGCGCTGGAGGTCTACGATGGCTGGGAGATGGGAACCAGTGATGTGCTGGTTGGTTTTCCCCACTCGTTGTGGGGCCTTCCAGTCAGCCATGGAGCATCCACCAAACCACTCTGTGACACAGTTCTTCAGAATGCTGTCAATTGTGCGCCACGCCACGGCAATATCTTTCTCACCACGTAATTAAAATAATAATCGAAACTAATTTGTCAGCATACCAAACCATTCTTACCTGTATTTAGCGCGTTTAGCCTTTTTTCGTCATGCATTTTGGGATGCGCTGATGGCACTGTCAAAGTAGTCAGAGCCACCAATACGCTCACTCAATGCAGACGAGCTGAACACAATAAGGTATATCTGCAGGCCGCAAGTCTGGGGCGTAACTTAATATGGAGGTTCCTGAATATTAAGATATGCCCACTGAATATTAATTTATGCCCACCGAGGTTCACCATTGGTCAGTTTAAATGGGAGTTCCTGAATATTAAGTTATACCCACTGATGTTCGCCATTGGACATCCTGGTTTAACACGTTTCAACACTAGGTGTCATGTATGGGTATGACCTCACTAATGGAGGAAAAAGAGTTAACGAACATTGCAACTTTATCTGAGTCCATGTGATTTCATTCAATATATGTTCATGTGGTTCAAGCATTGATATAAAAAAACAAAAGTGTATTTGCTTTGACTACATGTTGAAAAAGCACTCTAGTCTGATTATGGTTGTACCACTTGTGGTTGTACCACTTGTACAATTTTACTTGTGTAAAATTCCAATACCATTTAATTGTATTTAGTTTCAGGATAAAAATTGATGGATAACATTTAACTGAAATATATGAAGTTGAAGACTAATTACAGTCAAGAATGAGACACTGGTGGTTTAGAAAACTGCTGAGTGCAGTTATAATACAGACACATGCATACATACACATGTACAGTCATACTCACTATGCCTGCCATGGTCAGTTATAATACATACACATGCATACATACACATGCACAGTCATACTCACTATGCCTGCCATGGTCAGTTATAATACAGACACATGCATACATACACATGCACAGTCATACTCACTATGCCTGCCATGGTCAGTTATTATACAGACACATGCATACATACACATGCACAGTCATACTCACTATGCCTGCCATGGTCAGTTATTATACAGACACATGCATACATACACATGTACAGTCATACTCACTATGCCTGCCATGGTCAGTTTTTCTCAGAGTAGCCATTGCTTGGTAATATGTGATACAGTAGAGGGCCATCATAAGAAGTTGATGATTGAGAATGCTGCTTATTGCAGTTACAATATAGCAGATCTGAGCTCTACATGTTACAAAGTGAAACAGGCCTCACTTTTGCACAAGTTTATAAAGGATTATGCATTTTCCATAGATTCAACATATTACACAAATGTGAACATGCTGTGTAAGGTACAATGTGCGGTGGACCTGTGAGCAAAAACTTCAGTGTCAGCTCAACTGTTCTGAAGGTCCTTTGCCGAGACCTATGAATTTTGCTGTGTAGATCTGACCAGTTTTCATAAAAATCATTGTAATTGTTTCTCCTTCCTTTGATTTGCAACGTTCAATTTAACAGAAATGTTCTAGAAAGTTGAAATTGTTAAAGGGAAGTATGGAACTTTCTATAGCCAGTTGCAGAAGGGGGCAAGTTTCAATGTGAATCAATGTGAGGTCAACATCTGTTTACAGAAACATACATTTTTCCAGGGGTGCCTGGAACAAGCACATTTTTAATTCTAGAGTAATGATGTGGTTATGGAATATAAGTGTTACATGTCTTGAGATAGATTATCTGAAGTTTAATGAAACCTGTATCCTTAAAACGGATTCAATAACATATATTACAAGTAGAAAAGAGCACAATACACATTACTGAAAGTCAATTAATGTAGCCAAAAATCTTAAAATGAATGGCACAACCTAAAATTAGAAAATTCAATGATATGCCAGTTAGACAATCAAACATTTAATCACCAGATAAAATATTCAAAATATTACAATCCAACACTGACAAAACGAAACTTTTCCTTTATGTACTGTGTATTCAGCGTGGCCCAGATACTGTAGACTTTGGTTTCATCTTATCATGTTGTATGGCCAGGTGAACACTTCCCAAAGACTGACCAGTTTACTCATACTATACAACTGATGTTGTGTTTTCTGGATCTTGTAATTTTTGTGGTGTTGAAACCAGCATTAGCTGATGGTTTAAAGACAGACATAAATGATTAACAGAGAAGCTAAAAATTATCACAAAGTCTTCTTTGGTTTATTTCTTCCATGTCTTCACAATGATAAAAAGCATGAATGGGGAGATTATTGTTGTTCCTCTAGAGTTGAGGCCTCTGTGAGCATCTGCACAGCACCCTGTATTTCCTCATCATTCCGGGGTGAGGCCTTGTACGTGATCTCAGAAGAGGCCCATGCTGGCATTTACCCAGGCAACAGCATCCCCCAGGTCAACACTGAAATGATGATCACAACCATCACATAGAAGTAGAGGTGTACAAAGTACAAAGTAAAAGTACTTAACTGGGTTCGGTTGTGTTCAACACTTTAGGGGGAAGTATCTTATTAAAATCTAAGTAACCAGGTAAATGGAGATTAAAACTAAAAAAATGAAAAGGAAGATTGTCAATTATCAATTAAGGTCACCGGTTAGTTATAATTTAATTTATCTCATAGTAAATTCCCAAAACTGTTGAACACAGCCATAAACTATATTTTTACACCACTGCATAGAAGATGGCCATGACAAATAATTATTTCTAAATAATGACAACATAGTGCATACAAAGCTAAAAAATAAATGGTTCTTGCCTTCTTGCATAGAGTGACAGGTGCATCATGCATCTTTAGCTAGTTATAACGTACCCTTGTTGACTAGAGCTGTCATAAGCATTCTGTGGTGCTTGACAAGGCAACCGTGTTAGACATCCACCTGTCAAACCCCATCCACCTGGCGGCTCACACACTGTCAGTAGGCTGCAACCATAATTCAATTGAAGCAGAGTTGCAGCTGCATTGCAAGCACGGTAGGTTTTAAGTAATAACCGCAATCCATGTCCCACATCACGGCAGAAATAGTAAGTAGCCTACCTC
The DNA here is from genome assembly GCA_016801105.1 of Esox niger. NCBI lineage: Eukaryota > Metazoa > Chordata > Actinopteri > Esociformes > Esocidae > Esox > Esox niger. Next base: position 11,446 of record JACXGJ010003604.1, read on the forward strand.
GTCGCGTAGCTAGCTATCTTTAAACGTAGTTATGCAGCTAACAATTTTACGTTGTCACGACGTTGTAGGGAGGTAAGGAAGTGACCAGATGTTGTGGTCATTATATTACCTTCAGGTCTGCATAGTTACCCTCCTCGCTGAGCAAGCAACATAGACGTCAGGGAAGCCGACAGGAATCCAAAGGCCTGGAACAGAATTTAACATTAACTTGGACATGGTTTGTAGGTCTATGTCAGGGGGCTAATGATCACTAATCCCCCCTGGCCCTGCTCAACATTCGACTTACAGCAAGAAAAATATTTCCAGAGGAAACACTGATATACACTATGTGATAATAAACAATTTTTAAATCTACTTCACTGTCACATAAATGTATATAACACCTTGAACTTGTTATTGTGTTCCTCAAACCAGTCCTGAACCATTTTTGCTTTGTGGCAGGGTGCATTAACCTGCTGAAAAAGCCCAATGCCAACAGGGAATACCGTTGCCATGAACGGGTGTACATGGTCTACAACAATGCTTAGGTAGGTGGTACGTGTCAAAGTAACATCCACATGAATGGCAGGACCCAAGGTTTCCCAGCAGAACATTGGTACCAGTTCACTGCTTTTCCTTCCTTGGACCACTTTTGATAGGTACTGACCACTGCAGAGCGGGAACACCCCACAAGGGCTGCAGTTTTGGAGATGCTCTGACCCAGTCGTCTAGCCATTACAATTAGGCCCTTGTCAAAGTCGTTCAGATCCTTAAGCTTGTCCAATTTTCCTGCTACTGCTATTCTGTCCTTAAAGATCACATCATCTTTAAGGACAGAATGTTCACTTGTTGCCTAATATTTCCCACCCACTGACAGGTGCCGTGATAATAAGATAATCAGTGTCATGCACTTCACCTGCCAGTGGTCATTATGTTATGGCTGATTGGTGTATGTAAGCCATTATCATTAACTATATTCATAAATTGCAATACTATAGTACCTACCTCAATCCGAAAGTATCAGAGCGAGAAATATAACTTCCCTCTATTTCAGATTTAGGGCCCCAGTGCATCCATCACTGTGTTGTACATAGTCTCATCAAATCTATAATACCATTGGCCTCAGAATACGAGGTTCTTGTAGCCAGATTACTTTTGCAGATTAGATTTATTCATCATTACTTTTCAAATCAGTTAATTCAAGAAGTTAACCAAAATCCAAATTTCTCAAATGTCAGTTTAATTCCTAAATTGGCTGAGTTGAACTGGAATTGACTGCAGTCCTGGAAACTACTGCTTACATAAAGGGATAATAAGGGGTGGATCTTAGCTGGTCTTGTAGGTGCAGTTTCCTTTATCATCTCTTCAGGCCCAGACACTTTGGCCATTATATATCTCTAGCGCTAGAACAGTGGTTTTGCTTGTATGGCTGCAGTCTCCGTTATCATATTGACAGGCCCAGACCATAGGGCCACCATTTCTCTTTATGGCTGGGGATGGAGCAGTGGTATTGCCTCTGCAGGTGCAGTCTCTGTTATCATATTGAAAGGCCCAGACACTTGGACCATAATTTGTCTAATGTGCTGGGCTCAGATATTCTATTACATGGGCCCCACTCACTGAGTACCTTAATGTTTGGACAAATAGGTACCTTACATTCACCTGGAACACAGCACATCACAGTTTGGAGAGTAATAGAGACCAACATTTGTTATGTTAGTATCATTTAGAGTTAAAGATGGGACTGCATTGCCGCTTAATTAAAGAATCACTTACATATCTGGGAAGATTTAGGAGGTGAGACTCAGAACAACCAGGGTTATCAATGTTCTCCAAAACATTATGTATATGTTATAAGCACAAAATAATCGATTCATTCATTTTGATTCATTGATTGATTAATAGAGTACATGTCTCTCACCTTTTTCTGTGTATAATTAATCAGCTTTCCATCCTCTAGATGAATCCCTTCCTCAATCAGAATCGTCCCTTCTTTCTTCAAAAGGGCCCTATCATTCATCAGATATTTTCTGTCCTCCATCAGTCTCATGGCTTCCTTCTTGTGACTCTTCCCGTCTTGAGACTCATCCCTTCATCCTGGCCGCCTCTTCATTCATCATGGCTCCTTAGTCCTGGCTGCCCCCTCCTTCATCATGGCTGGCTCATCCTTCATCCTAGCTTCTTCTCTTACCTTGTCTTATCTTTGTCACTCCAGAACTCCGCCTGTTCTCTTCTTATCTCCACCCTCTCCCATCTCCCATCTCACCTCTTCCCTGTTGTCATTCACTATCTCTGCCTTCAGAGAAAGGTGGTGTTTTTCTCTTTCCAGTGTTTTCCTTTCTCTGTTGATCTGTTTCATCCCTTCCTCCTTCATCCTGGCTGCTTCATCCTTCATCATGGCTGCATGCTCCTTCAACCTGTCTCCTTCCTCCTCATCTTTCTTTATCTTATCTCGGTCACTCCAGAACTCCACCTGCTCTCTTTTCATCTCCTCCCTCTCCCATTGTACCACATGCTTTTCGTCATTCACTATCTCAGCCTTCAGAGAAAGCTGATGTTTATCCCTTTTCACTATTTCCCTTCCTCTGTTGATCTATTTCTGGAGATCTTCTAATCTGTTTTTCCCTTTTGATATCTTCCACTTGTTTTTAAACTGATTCCATACTTAGCAACTGATTCATTAAAAAGAACACAACATGAATACTGTATATTTCATCATTAGGATGATGCATTCTAAGACCATTGGATAGCAACAGTCTCCTAAAGCATTCTCAGATTCTATCTAGCATAGAATTCTAAGGTTGTGTAAATCTTGTGTGATTGATGGAAGGAAATATAACCACACTTTTTAATCCAATACATTCAACAACAGTATAACAGTATAACAGACCAACAATGACAGGCTGCTTTGAATCAACGTCTTTTAACTGAAGCGATCACAATACCTTTTTTTAGATGATAGATAATAACAAATTTTTTCCTAATATGCCCTAGGTAATACTTTCCAAGCAGAAAGTGTTCCTTCTGTAACACTACATCTTGCTGCCAACCCTTTTAATAAACAGTGTGAACACTTAAGTGGTAATGTTCAAATAACCAGGGTCCAGATTCTCCAAAAATACAGATCTGCATTTTGCTTATTTGAATGGATTGAATGCATATCACTATAAGACATAGAACAGATAAAACATTTAAGTCTATCCATTCATGTTGTCTGTGCATTTAATCGAGAATTTTAGAAGGTGATGTTAGATGATGCTTCATGCTGAACTTAGCCAACAACTTTAATCTGTGATTCTTTAAACAGCCATATTAAACATTTGTTAGGCAATAGGGGATTTGAGCATGTTTTACTTATTCTATCCAAATCACCATTCAATCTATAAAATCAATTGCAGATGCATTTGCATTTCAGGTGATTTTATATTTTGTTTATAACGTCCTTCCACCTTACTTCCACTAACTCTTGTGATTCATATTGGCTGTTTAAGATGACATGATTTCATTTTCTTTTGGCCAAAATTCTTGAGAGGAACCCTACAACATTATATTTAGAAATTATAGTTTTATTCATGATTGTGTTAATTTATCCAATTACATTTGAGCCCCTGAAATAAGGTTACTGTGTATGAAAATGTTTGCAAAATATATGTTTCAAAGGACATTGTTGTTCAACGCATTGAATTAAAGTCCTGAACCTGTCCTGAACGCATTGAACCAGTCCTCCCTCCCCTCCACAATCAGCCATCCATTTATGTGTGCGCTTGCTCCCTCCATTTGTATACGTTTCCCAAAGCAGAGTGAAAATTATTCTTATTAACTTTTCAATTTCACTCGTTTTATTATTTAAAGTAGATCATAAATTGCATTTTCAAGTCAAATGTGCGTCACACAGATGTAATGAATGTTTCATTCCTTTATTGTGGCCACTAGATGGCATTAATAGGTTTATTCTGGTCAAATGAGCACCACATTACAATTGCCAAGATCATCTGAAAAAACACTGTTCAAAAAGGTGGTCTCATCTTGACTAAAAGGGACATCCCCTCGTGGTCACTCTTATGTTTTCTAAACTAATGACTGGTTTGCAATGTTGCCACTGAAAATACATTAAGGTTTATCGAGTGCCTGTAGTGCACCTTAAATAATTTAACAACTAGACAAACCACTTTGAAAACGATAATTCTTTGGTCATTGGCTGATCCTCCAAATTATTAAGACAGTCACATCTAGTTGAATTCAAGTTGAGTTGAGTCTTTCAATGGGCCAAAATTAAAGTTGAGTTTAGTCTCTCAATGGGCCTATCCATCCAAAAAAAAGTAAACTAGAGACCACTTACCATCTCTGCTGCTAAACACACTTTTAGCACTAGAGACATCATGCACACCTGTAGGTTTGGGATTGTTAAGTGGCAAGTTGCTGGAATTTATGAGGCTGATTAAGTTAGGGTAATAAGCATAGGCCTATGGTTAGAAAAAGTCTGAGGAAATATACATTGCACTGATCAATGAATGGAGGAACCTGTATTCATAACCATGCTTGTACGCTCCCGCCATTTTATTGTCATAAAAGAGATCAGAACAACTCCAAATGTCCTTCTATTGAAAAAATTACTATGATCTTGGAAAACATGTTTTATGTCCTGCTTCTTATAATTTGTGCAAAAGTGTTTTTTTGTTGCCTTGCATCCATTTAGATCATAGCTCAGAATTATCTAAAATGCGAGCGCCAACTGACAAGGGACGGGCGTCGCGGAGCAGTGACGCGGCCCGGTCTGACATAAGACAAGGTGTTTGGTCCCTTCTCTACGCCGCACTGAACTTAGCCAAGACAGGACTCGTTTTCAAAACGTTCTCCACCAAAATGGCAACCAGGTGGGGAATCTGTGGCGCTGGGAAAATAAGTCATGATTTCACAGTGGCACTGAAAACGCTCCCTCCAGGAGATCACCAGGTAATATCTGTTCCCAATAAACAGACATGTATTAGCGTCATGGCAGCAACTTTAGAGTTCCGGTTTCAGATTTGATATTTCAAAGTAAAAGTTGGCAATAACATTTTTAAAGTAGCAGACCTACTTTGGGAGGAAACCTAAACCCGAAGTGTCACACCGGTTCCATGCGTGGCCGAATGTCTACAGGTTTTTGCTTTGACCTTGTACTTAGGTCACTAATTGGTTATTTTCTACCCTTAAACTTGTAGTTTATGTCTGAACTGGGAACCAATGTAAATGAAAACCAATAACCTGCAGACACTCGGTTCTCCGTTCAACCGGTTTGACTGCCGTGATCTAAACCACTCTTAGTACTATATATAACATTAATAATAGTTAATTGTCACATTCTGAATAGTTATAGACATCACAACATAATCGCTTACTCCCCAAAACAAATAATAATTTAAAACATTTTTGTTTTGCTAATATAATTTGAAATAGCAGGAAGTCACATTCCTTTTGAATAAAACATATGCTTTCAGTGTTACGATTTGTTATTTATTGTAAACTCGTAAGATAAAGAAAATAAAATGTTAAAATGACATTACATTTCTTTCATCATGTTTTTCTGTGCATGAATAGAAGCTAGTCTCTGAATTCTTTTTCACTTTATAACTGAAATAGTCATTAGAATGATTGGTTTCATCATGAGGTATTTTCTTCAGAGCATCATTCGTTTTAGTTTCATAATGTTTCTTATTTTAAAGTTTAGTAACGTACCTCCTCAATATACAATAAGTTGGCCAAACATTTTGCTGCTGGACATTTTAGCCCCTTCCTTTGCTTTATCTCCATTCATCTCATATAGTTGTTTCAGTTTTTAAACTCTGCATGGCTCTTAACATTCTAAAAGAATGTTCCTTCATTGCTTATATCTGGGAATAGCAATTTCATGAATGGTACAGTCCATGTACTATTTGTAAAGATTTTTTTTGTATTAACTAACCTGAAATAGAGGAAGTGGTTTGAGTGAGAAGCTTGACCTTGGGCTGATTATTTGACAACCAGTTAATGTACTAGTAGACCTTGTCACAGCCGTGTCACACGTTGTTCTTATACTGACTGTTAACGCTTAAGAGCAGAACCCCAAAATCAAAATGGGATCCTTTTTTCATTGATAGAAAATCCCATCATCTTGTCAACTTAATTTGGTGGAACCTCTATATGTCGGTGCCCAAAACGTTTTTTTTTACTGTGTTAGTCATTGCCTGTCTCCCATTTGGTTACGAATGCAGCTTGTATTTGATTTTGTTCTTTCTCAGATTGTTGCTGTGGCAGCTCGGAAACTTCAGGACGCACAGGAGTTTGCAAAGAAGCACAGCATCCCTCAAGCATATGGCAGCTATGAGGAATTGGCAAGAGATCCAGAGATTGGTCAGTGGCATTTCTTCAACATCATCTAGCCAGCTACTCAGCAGCCCATCGTTTATACAAAGATTGGGCAATGGCATTTCTTAAAAATCGATCTGAAACCTTAGCAAGATTAAAAATCTCTTTCCAGTAAAGCATACAAGTGCAAGGCCAACATGCACTGCCTATGACACATTTTGGTCCCAACCTGCTCTAATACAGCCTAGGATAGAACCCAGGGAGTCAGGGCACCTTGACACTATGATGTAGTGCCATGTCTCAGATCTTCTGGTATCTTATTCCAGTTTTGAGCAGCATAGCTGCCAAATGCAGCTTTGCCATGTTTAGTTTAGACTCTGGACTCTACTAGCTGAGTTCATGGATCAAAGAGCCCTGCTCGGTCTGTTATACCACCAGACTGAAATACAGTCCTGTTTCCTGTTGTCACTGTGTGTGTAGAGGTGGTATACGTCGGCGCCATACACCCTTACCATCTGCCAGTATGCACTCTTTTCATGAAGGCCCAGAAGAATGTGCTGTGTGAGAAGCCACTGGCAATGAACCTCAGAGAGGTGCAGGAGATGGTGGCCTCTGCTAAGAGAAACAATGTCTTTCTCATGGAGGTAACATACTTTGTCACATATTGTGTGGATGCAGTCAGTTTGTTTCTGTATTATCTTAAATTCTTAATACGTCTTTATGAATGTCTGCCCCCCCACTTTCTTTCTCCAGGCACTGTGGACACGCTTCTTCCCAGCCACCCTGGAAATTGTCCGCCTCCTGTCTGAGGGGGACGTGGGCGAGGTGAAGATGGTGAAGGCTGACTTTGGGGTGCCCCTTATGTCTGTGCCTAGAACTGTTCAGAAAGAGCTGGGAGGAGGAGCACTGTTGGACATTGGCATCTACTGCCTGCAGTTCATTTGCATGGTGTACAATGGAGAGAAGCCTGAGTGCATCCAAGCAACTGGGGTCTGTCTGGACACAGGTAGCAGCAATGTAGCAGCAATTTGACAAATGGGAAGATATATTCAAGTACTAATAGTGAACCTATTGCTGTTGTACTTGGTTAGCTGCTGGGATTAACCTAGCCTGACAACTTGCTATTATAGAAAAACATTTATTGAAAAGTAATGTTATTGATTGTCCATTCCCTGCTTATTAATTTTTAATATATTGGTATCTAAGTACTTTATGAAACCTTTTACCCTGCGGGTCAAAAATGGCCAAACTGCATGAAGGGCCAATATGGCAAAATAATTATAAACGGTGATACAGTCAAACAACAGTATGGAGGAAAAGAGACAAATTATTACTAAAACAAACCACCAGACTGAAAATAAACACCAGCCTTTCCCTTTGCTGTTGGCTATTGGTTATATTATCCTCTTTAACTTGGGTTCTAGAGGTCATTCTTCAAACTGTCCTTTTTACAACAGGTTATACTGTAGCTTGTAAAGATCATGTAACACAATGTAAATTCCATCATTGCCAGACTTTTTTTCTTATATAATCTCCTCAGTATCACCTTTGCTGTTTGGAAGTATTTCTTATTGACAACTACCGCTATCCAATGTTAATATTAACACATGGCAACAATCTGTACAAAACACAGGGGTAATGGAAAAGTATGTGAATGTGTTGAAAATGGTAATAGGTATTTTCTGTATTAACCACGTCGTTCTGGTTGCGCTAGGTGTAGATGAAGGCATGGTTGTCACACTGAAATTCTCCAGGAACAGAATGGCAGTGTTCACCTGCTCTATTGCTGTGACTCTTCCCAATGACGCTTTGATCATTGGCACTAAAGGCACCATTAGGGTAGGTTCTACAAACGGGTCGACGGCTTGTCGTCGATTCATCAAATAAATACAGCTACTAACCGTAAAAAATGTAATGGCGTGTGAATGAAAATGTGTGTTATTTCTGTCGGTGTGCTTAGGTTCCTCGGCACATGTGGTGTCCGACCTCGCTGGAGGTGAATGGGAAGGAGACTGCTTACACTCTACCTGACCCGTATCTGCCACTCAACTTCATCAACAGCACCGGCATGCGCTATGAGGCCGAGGAGGTGCGGCAGTGCCTGCTCAAAGGTACCCCAAGGACACCATGGATTTAAAAACAAGCACAAGATGGCAGCACACCAAAAATAAGCATCCTTCACAATCTTGATCTGTCTTTACAGGCAGCCTGCCAGCTCAGGGTTGGTCAGACCTCCTGAGGCCTCCCTATTTTAGATTAACCCTAAAATAGAACACCTGATTACATTACTCAACCAAGCGCGCGCACACACACACACAGTTAAAGATGTAATGCTTTTTGTCAACCAAGTTGCACAAAGAAGCCACTAAGCATCCCATGTCATCAAAACCAATGGCTTTCAAAATTTGATGGTCAACTATAGTACAATAATTTGACTTAATGTTTCTTACAAATTATGTACACTAACAAAATTCTTTGACAGGGATGTGTTTGTGAAAGTGACTGCATTGTCAAGGGTAAAACAATATATTTCAAACATTAGTGGCCTGAAATGAGTTTAGGAAATCATGAACTAGGTCAGGATTTCTGTTAACGGAATACTAGATAAACCACAAGCAAAGGAAAATATGATTTGTCATTGAAGAAATCCAACTTTAAGATCAGATACAACAATCTTGATTCTGTAGTGATTCTCTTTTTCTCAAGGCCTAAAGGAAAGCCCCAAGATGTCTAACGCAGACTCTCTGCTCCTGGCTGAAGTGATGGACGAGGCACGCAGACAGGTGGGAGTGGTGTACAGCCAGGACCAGTGACAAACATGACCATTACACCTGGTACATCTATGTTCAATAAAATGTGAAACCAATTGCACATCACCTGTTCTCCAGTTACTTAACTGGTTACACATTCTAGAGTGTGTCGGAGTAAAACTTACCTAGAACAGCTTATGAGCATTCTAAAGCAACAGCTGTGAGCTGGGCTGGTTTACACAAGCCAAGCTGATGGACCTTGAGTCTAGTGAAGCCTCAAAGTGGCCATAAGTAAGAACTACTACTTGCCTGAATACAACAAGCAAATTACCAGAACAAAGCTAGAGTTGATGTTTCAAATGTTTTACCAAATTGTTCATACCTGAAACTTTTCTTGCCTATTTATTTGGTCTCTACTCACTTAAGGCTCCTTGTACAACCTCAGACCAGCTGATATTACTTTGTATCATTAATGGAGTAGGAGAATGATGTTACTGTTAAAATTGTCTTCTGCATTGTGCCACTTTAAAGCCAGATTGACAAAAAAAGACAGGAAAAAGATGTTCATCTCTTTTAATGATTGAAATCCAGTCAAGAAGGACAATTCAAAACACCAGATTTAGCATGGTATTACTCAGAACACATTGTTAGACCTTCCACTCTCAGATCAAAGAAGCTGTTGAACAGTTACACCAGGTCACACAGACTGGAACAGAAGAGCATTAGAATGTAGGAAGTAAAAGGAAAGTGCACCACCTCCTCCAATGGGTTTGAAGAGAAGGAGGTCCACCACACCAATGTGTCCTCCCCTCCAGTCCCCCTAGAACAACCCTGTGCTGTATTCATAATTCAGAACCATGTATTAGCTGACAAGTGGTTCTTAAGTGCCAACTCAGTTAAGCTAAAACATGTAGAGACTTTCTAATAACCCTTTACACCACACAAAAACAAACTAATCAAAAAGCATGAACACACAGCATCTCTATGGTTAGACAAAATAAGTAGTGGTGGGTGCCCACAACTAAAACTCACAAAATATAAATAGAGAATGTAACATTGTCTACAGTAGACTGAGTGCAAAGCAGGTATACAGAACACAATGTGCACAGAAAACATACTACAAGAGTCTCAGCCAGAACTGACCGAACTTTAAAGATGAGCCGTTTCCTTCGAACAAAGACACCACCATTTTGTTCGCATTATAGGCCTGTGTGTTTTATTATAGGTGTATGGTGTAAACTAGTTAACATTACAGTACAGCGGGCTCTCAAGTACGCTCGGCCTTGTTCACGGGTCATTTGAATAGATACAGCAACTTCTGGTGGTGAGCAAATAAAGATGGCCAGAAGACTGGGGTATGGGGGAGGACAGATCTACTGGGCAAGTCACCGCCGCTGACCAGCCCATGGGAAGGAAGACTTGTGGGACAGGCAAGTCTGTCAGAGTGGAGGGATGGATGTGTGGGGGTGGGGGGAGGTCCAGAAGAAAGGACGGGATTCAGGGAACCAGGACCACACGCATGGTGTTGGTGTAACCGGAACCAGGACGCCAGCCGGTCAGAACCACCACTGCGTCGCCCTCCTTGAAGAATCCTCGCTCTTTACCTGGATGGAGCACAGGTGGGGTACGTTTGTTGTAAGCAGAATTCCGGCTAACTGACCACACCTTACAGTCCATTCAACAACACGTTGTAAAGGCGTCGGACTCACCCATTTCCATTGCAAAGCTGACCCTTAGGTCGACGTCCTCGGCCCAGACATCATGGGCGGGCTTGTTGTAGAACACTGGGAAGATGCCACGGTACAGGTGGGCCTGGCGGGCGGTCTGGCCGCTACGGGTCACAGCAATGATGGGGGCACGGGGCCGGTACCGGGAGATCAGGTGGGCTGACCTGCACAAAGACAACAGCTCTCACTCCTGCCTAAACACACTTACTGACTTGAATAAACCCTACATACATCTGACAAAATATTGGATGAAACCAGGCTATTGATTTAGAACAGCTTAAATTACTTTGAATAAGTACAGGACAAAGTTATATTTTGGCATAATATAATTAGAACTAATGGATTTCAATAACATGCCAAGTCTGTAAGGATTGGCCTCAATGAGAGCCCACAGACAAAGCCACAAAATTAACAGTGAATCCTGTCAAACAATTGTGCAGCTAAGCTTCTGATGGGGTTGCAAAGACAGTCCCTCTAGAGATCGGGCACCACTAAAGGTTAAAAAAAAATCACTTAGGGAATAAAAATCCACAGTTAGTCCGTTTAAGACATCTGCAGAACCAACAAACCATTTAACCCACCAGTTAAGCGGGCATCACTAAACACCGCAATGAATCATGCAGTATCCTGTCAGCTGGGCTTTTGTTACAGCTTGACGATAGCCTGTCTGTGCATCCCCAATCAGATGTTACACCACCCCTTATTCACCACACTCACATAGCCATCTCCACCCACCCTGAAACACCACACACATTCAACACACACAGACCACCTGGGACCACACAAATTAGGGGAAAGGGTTTAAACTGAGGGGGGTGCGGTACAGATCCCTTACCTGCCTCCTGTCCCTCACCTCTTCCCCCCCTACCTGCCGCCTGTCCCTCTCCTCGTACCCTCATACCTGCCGCTCTTGGTCAGCACAATGATGGCGCTAGCACAGCACTTGAAGGAGGCCTCCACAGCGCCGACCGCCACGGCCTCGGACGGATCCCTAGTCAGCTTGCTGCTGCGCCGCAGCTCCTCGAACAGCTGCCTGTGGAAGGTGGCGGCCTCGGCTTCCCGGGCGATCTGAGCGTGTGGGCCCGAGGCAGGGGGTTACACTCAGTCACAGCGACGCGAGGCAAGCCTCACACCCGAGAGCCATGGCCGACGCTGACGCAGTCCTGGTCTGTTTGTGGGGAGGTGGTCGGTTGTGACCACCACTGCCAATTGTAGAGCCAGATATGGCCAATTAAGGGCCTGGCTCCGTTCAGCGTGGCCTTGTAGCCAGTTTGACCGTGAGGACTGGTAAACATGCGCCGTGGCCCTCCCAGTCAGTCCCTGTCTCTCCCTACTCTGGCTCCAGTCCCAGCCCCAACCAGCCCTGCCGCAGCCACCTGCCTACCTGCCAGAGTTAGTGAGCACAATGAACGCAGAGGCCAAGATCTTAAAGGAGGCCTCTACGGCGCCGATGGCGATTGCCTCGGCCGGGTCGGTGGAGTGCGGGGCCGCGCGGCGCAGGTCCTCGAACACCTGCCGGTGGAACATGGCGGCCTCGGCCTCGCGGGCGATCTACCGCAGGCGGGCACAAGAGGCACCGCGGACAGGGAGAACGCAAGGCAGACAGTGAAAGGATGAGGGGAGAGAAAGGGAGACAAGAGTAAACGCAGGTTTTAGGTGAAGTTTAGTGAGACAAAAACAAAACGTACATGTATAAAACATCCTATGGGTTTCTGACCACACAACCGCTCATCACATAAAAACACTCCCAACTGCTTTTATGACCTCGATGGGCCTTTACAGCTTGTATTGCATTCCATTACAACACACCACTGACTTGGCTACCTTGAAACTAGTTGGCTGTTGGGGTTTTATGAGCAGAAAAAGCCAATTAATGTTCTAACATGCACGCCTTGCAGACACAGGTTAGGAAGACAGAGGGCAGGTAAGAAATGCTTTCAAAGTCCAAAGGAAAAAGGAAAGACCAAGACAGACAATGAAAACAAGCGGTTTGTTGTTAGTCGGAGTAATGTTCAACGTGAGAGGACCCCGCTAACAGGCACCCTCGAAGGGATAGCAAAGGTATAGAAGAGTAAAGGACATCGTGCTCCCATCAGATAACAAGCAAATGTCTGCTGAGTCACACCAGCCTGAGTTCAGGGAGGAGTCAATCAGCAGGGACAGAGGAAGGCAGCCTGATGAAGGCCTGAGCAGCAAGGTCAGCATCAGCTGTATTCTGAACACATAAACCAAGTGTGTGACCATGTACTCTATAGATCATTACAGGCAATTAAACTGGCAGAGCCTAGGTCACTTCAGCTGACCCTAACAGACATTGCATAAGATTCATACAGACATGAAAGTACAATGAGACACAACAAGACTGAGCTCAGGGCCCAGTTTCCGCATAGCAGTAGGGCTAAGTTCATCAGAAATTAAACATGTTGTACTTGACCAGCCAAGTGCGTTCGGTTCGTTCTTGGCATTAAAGTATCACATCAAAGACATTTCCTAAACAGATTACCGGTAATGTGTTCTGTAGCTGCATAACCACAAAAAGGTTGAAAACCATAGATTCCGCAAATGAGAAGAGATTACAATACAACTCATGACTAGGCCTGCATGCAACATGCTAACTGCATTTTAAGGAGTTAAAACCCTTCTGAACCCAGAGACGTGGGGAAAGGCCCAGGTCAGGTCTAGTGGCAGGCGGGTTGTGAGGAGATCCCCCCTCGGTCTCTCACCATGTGCTGTGTGCGGACAGCCTCCAAGGGGTAGTCTCCCTTGGCAGTCTCTCCACTCAGCATGATGCAGTCAGCTCCATCCAGCACGGCATTGGCCACGTCACTGCCTTCAGCGCGGGTAGGGCGGGGCTTCTTGATCATACTTTCCAACATCTGTAGGAAGCAGTGGGCCAGTGAGACACATCCTACCATAGTTTGACATGTGCGGGCAGTGTAAAACCCTGTCAGACTCCGTATGAATGGAAATAAATGCATCAGCTTTGCTTTTAAAATAAGGAAAGTGACTAACTTGAGTAAACAAACTGAAGTCTCAAAGAAACAGACCTGTGTGGCGCAGGTGATTGGCTTGCCAGCTCTGTTACAGCGGCCAATCATCATCTTCTGGGCCAGGAAAACCTTCTCTGTAGGGATCTCAATACCCAGGTCTCCACGGGCCACCATGATGCCATCACTGGCTTCCATGATCTCATCAAATCTGCATGTAGATTCACCATTTTAAAACCTGGCATATCCCTTTAGTCATTTGCCTAATATATATATATATATATATGAAATATATGAAACAGCAAGTCACTCTAGATGGGTTACAGCTAATGACTTGAATGTACATGTTATGAAATATGCATGAGAGTTACAAATGCTTGCAAATTGGAGAACCTGAAGCAGGAACGGAATTTTGTATCTGATGCAAGAAGCCAATGTAGAAAGTCATTTCCAAATTAGGCCCATTGTGAGACCTTACGGGATCACATTGCCATCTACAACTGACATTAACATTCTCTACACCAGTATAAAAAGCAGTTAATATGTCACAGACCTGCGTACGCCCTCGTGATTCTCCAGCTTGGAGATGATCTTGATGTTCTTGCCCTTCTCTCCGAGCACCTGCCTGACAGCGTGCACATCAGCTGCTTTACGGATGAAGGAGGCGAACACCATGTCAACTCCCTGCTCCACACCAAACTGCAGATCAGAGATATCCTTGTCGGAGACAGCAGGTAGGTCTACAGCAGCGCCGGGCAGGTTCACCCCCTTCTTACTGCCCAGGGTCCCTCCGTTCTCAATCTCACACATCAGGAAGTCGTTACCTGGGAACAGACATCACCAGGCTATTCTGACCAGCTGAATCCTTGGTCAGATTAAGGCGCAGCACAACGACGCCTAATCTCAAGTCTACACCATCCTGAACCCAGCAGGGCTCATGCACAGCTTATTGGAGGACTCACCGATCTCCTTGACCTGGAGGGAGATGAGTCCATCGTCGATGTAGATCTTGCTGCCCATCTCCACCACCTTGGTGATGTTCTTGTAGTCCAGCCACAGGGTGTCCTCGTCACAGTTCTCCTGGTAGGCATCGTCCAGGGTCAGCTTGATCGTGTTGCCCTTCTTCAGCTCCACCTCAGATGTGCCGCTCTGACACAGGACGAGAACAGAGTCTCAATAGGAACAGTGAAAAAATGAAATTCCCTATACACATCTTCCTTTACCAAAGTCAAGGGTGAAACAGAGTAGATTTGTTTGCACAAAACCTCAATGCATAGAAGTGTCTAACATTGGATCAGTCGTGTGCTAGAACACTGGTTCTACTCACGCCCTTGATGAGTCCAGTTCTGATCTCGGGTCCCTTGGTGTCCAGAGCAATGGCAATGGGTCGGTAGTGGATGCTACCAGGCTCGAAGCTCTCACAGGCCTCACGGACATTCTTGATAGTCTCTTTGTGGTACTGTGGAACAAGAGGCCATTAGTTGAACGCGTCACACTAACCATTTGTCAGCCAGACCATCATGATTCATTTCAAATGACATGAGGTGGTAATTCACAGCATTAGCGCTTAACTGGGGGTAGATGTTACTGTCAGGAGTCACGCAATTGAACAGTCAGCTAACAGGGCAATAAGATAACGTCTAACTACTGACCATGGGTCATGAATGTGAGAGATGACACCAAGGACGTGACGTAGGGTCTAGACAGGTTCCATGACTACATCCAACGTTAAGCAACATAATGCAGTGCCAAGCGCACTTAGATTGACATGAACACATAAGTGTTGTCAATGCCCCTGCCCATCCCCATGTATACAATACCCTTTATCAGTTATAAACTTGATTGCTGTTAATGTGACCGTCACAGATTACACTGACCTTCAAATCAACTCAAGATGCCCTTGATTACAAAGCGCTAGGTCAACCTACTGGTCCAGGTATCACACATGGAATCGGGCCATATATTTTACATAGAAGGCATCAGTCATAGGTCATCTTTCAGTCCAATACACCGGTTCTCCACCTGGGTAACCCGAGCCAACTAGGCTCAATGCCACACCCAGTTATACTGCATTGAAATCAGTGTGATCTGGTAACCTGTTAGGTGGACAGTCCACACCCACCTTGATTTACATGCTGCTGGAAAACTGTCCACACATTGAGTAAAAGAATGAATCCTTGGAAAAGGAATGTGCCGAGCACAATTGGAGACAGCGGACCCAGGCAGCAGACAAGTTCAACAAATACTGCCCAGCCCTATTAACAATGTAAGCTTGTTTGTCTAGAGCATGCTTTACAGCAGGTAACCTTGCCAACACAGAGCATGAGCCTGGAAACACCATTCCAAGTCAGCCTTTAGGGAATGACTCCGTTCTATGGGAACAACAGAGGTATTCATTTCTCATTAGAGGGTGAAGGTATATCTTATAGTGATTGGCTGCTCGACACTGTTCCGATCCGTTAGACACTCGCTGCGTCGAAACAATGTTCTAAGCGGTCTAGTTGCACAAGCACATGGAAACAGTTCCCCTGAGTAATGTTAACAAAACATATGCAACCACTTGAGCCAACGCTTTTACCTAATGGACAGTAAGCAGCGTAATTCATGACACTTGTTACATGATTGCAGTGACTAATTACTGCTCACATCAAATACATTCTGAATTACTATAACCCACACACTCCAAGTCTCCATCCTTATGAAAAGCATTGGCAGGATCCCTACCAAATTCTCTAGTGTTTCACATCACATAAAGAACAATGCAGCAATCACAGTTCAGGTGCTATATAGATAAGCAAAAACCTACAGTCGACATTTAATCACAAGACTGCTGTAGTACCACTGGACTATAGAGTTCCCCTTCCTGCATTCTCTGTTGGGTCACATGACATGGTGCATGTCATAGCTCTTATGAGATCTGTTCTGAAACATGATGCCAGGTTATTGAAACACTGTCACGTGTTATTGAACAGAACCGGTGGTCACATTACAAGAAATTTACTGACCCATGTTTTGATAACCAAGTTCTAGACCAAATGAGTGGCTTTACTGTCAGAAGTTAGCGTAGTTTATAGTAACCATAGAAATGTTCAATCATCTTTGGCAGTATTCATTTCAGGGTGCATCACAGCCTTTACTGAACAACTTAATTAACAGGCTACATCCGCCCTTAGAGAAGTTCAGCGGTGGATCAGTGGGTAGGGTCCCAGACCATCCTGTGGAACTATACAACTTCAATACCTGGTTATTTACTCCCAAAATAAAACAACCATGTGTGTTTAAATTATTCATTTCATTTAGAGCGTCCCATGGCTCAGACCATCATCCAAATCATTAGAATTGATGCATTGTTCAAAAAAATCATGTTGAAATGTACTGATGAGTGGTTCCAGTTCTTTCAACACTCAGTGCATCAGTACAATGTCTCTAGTAGGGATGGGTTGCTATGCACACACGCTCCATATCGTCCCAAGCATTCAGACACCCTACCGGCACCCACTGATTCCCAGCAAACGTTCAGAAACATTTCTGGTCACCGGGCAGCAGGTGTAGAAACACCGTCACGTGATATTTAACCAAACCACCAAGGGTCGATTGAGTCTGAGACCTGACTGCCGCTGGCTTTAAACTGTGGCAATACCAACACCTCTGAATGAATTGCCAATTTGTTGCAAAAGGAAAGCGTGTGAGATGAGTTTGCGTGAGCTAACTGTGTGAGAATTGAAATAAGTCTGGTTAGTAGAGTGGTTTTAAAGTGCTTGTCGCAAAGCACAGGTTTCCACAAGTCTCCGGTGCGTGAGCGCCCTGTCGATTCTCTCAAACACCAAGCTTTATTTACCAATTGAAGTTGAAACGTTCATCAGACTGTTTCACTAGTGGCGTTATAGTAGTGTTGTGGTGAATTGAGCAAGGCCACCCCAGTTCAAATACCACTGATCTCCAGTTTGTTTTTAATGCAATATTTGTTGTTCAAATAATGTCTCATTTACTGCAAAAGTAACAGGAAGTAAACCCTTCACACCCACGCTACACAAAGCCAACCTCTATTACAGCGGGAATTTCAAGTGTATATTGGCTAATGAAGACCTAGTTAAACAGGATTGCAATTATGTGCTAAGAATCTGGGAAAGATCAGCGGTGACTTTCCACAACGCAGAACGCGATTTAAATGGGAATTTGCTGAAGGTAATCACAAACAGATTCCATCCTCACTAACAGAGACGGACCCAGGATGTGCAAGTCATCCTCCACAGCTGTCACCCACCTCGTGAGATCCGTGAGAGAAGTTCATGCGGGCAATGTTCATCCCAGACTTGATCATCTCCTTCAGCATGTCCACAGAGCGAGAAGCGGGCCCTGTTAGAGGATGGGTTCCAACATTAGCAACGACAGAAGGCAACGGGTACATTTGACTAAGATGCAGTCACTACGGCAACCTGGCGTCATTGCGGCTGTGAGCCAGGCCGTTTGGGTGCGGCCACTGACCGATGGTACAGATGATGCCAGTGTTGCGGGCGGTGGTGGGCTCTGAGTCGATGTCCAGCAGACACATGTGCTCCAGAAAGGTATCGGCCATGGCAGCGCCCAGCTGCTGTGTCTGGACGAAGGCAGAGCCCAAGTCTTCAGATTTTGTACCAGGCATGATGGCAGAATTTGAGGTCCTGGAAGAGAGAGAACAGCGGTTATAAAGCAGAAGCTAAAGCAGTTAAAATGCTTTACTTGAATTTTCTATGAAATACTAATCAAAAGCCACAAGGTTCTCCCAGACTGCTTTATGACCAGAGGAACACATTAGTTCATGTGGCCATTGTGTTTAATTAGCCCACAGCGCCTTGAAAGTGGAGATTATTCTAACCAAAGGTTGTGCAAATAACCATTTGTACATTGAGGAAGATTTTCAAAAGACTACAGCTGAAAAAACAGGAAGTGTGATTGAAGCCCTTTTCCTGCTCGTGGCTTCCATCCTGCACCATAGAACAAGTGCTGTTCAGGGAGTTCATCAAAGTTTCTCATGCTCAAAAGTCCAGCCTCCCTTTTAGTACCCCTATTGTGACAGGTCCTGAATTCACTGTAGTCCAGGCCAAGACCTCAGACATTGGGGCAACATATTGAAGCAAACGGTCACTGAAGTAGCTCTGTTAGCCTAACATGGAGCATCACTCCATTGGGTGTATGGGGTGTGAGTCATCTCTGCAGTCTGCTTCAGCAAGCAGTGGAACAGCCTGAGGATCTGGTGGCTGGCTTGGTTACATAACCCAGGAATGTGGTGATGTGGACTGGCACAGTCTGGTGTTCGGGGGGCACTCGGACAGGACCACCAGACCAGACACCAACAAATGATCTGGTCATAACACTGTATGCAGGAGATAATTCACATATTTGGAGGAAGTGTCATTTCAGCAACCCACACTGAATCTATCCAAAACACTTCCAGTCTGCAGCACACTTGATTCTGAAGAATGTTCTCCTCTGTAGCCTGAACTCATTTTTTGTTGAAACTTGAACACAAACAGGTTACCAAGCACAAAGTGCTTGACAATGTAATTCAACAGCATCCTGAGTGGCTACAACAGATTTTCCCTGGCTTGTTTCAGAGGCCAGTTTCAGTAATCTGATGGACATCTAAGATGTTAACTACTTATAAAAGAAGGGATTATCTGCAGCACGCACCTGGACAGAGCTTGTCCTTCACAGTAGACCTGCTTACTGCAAAGCACACATCCTCCCAAACAAGATCAAGCCAAGACAAGTTGAATTACATAACAATTGGGAAGAGAAATTAGCCTCGTTTTAAACCAGTCAGTGTTGTATTCTGCACCCCAAACCCTATACAGGCTATAGATTCTCCTCTGGAGTACTTATTTAGGGCAGGCTATTCTTCAGGGCAGCACAGCTCACTGGCATCAGAGTGTAAATACATGGTAACAGAGCCCTGCCAAAGCACACCAGGGAAACCAAGAGCCTAACAGCACGTTGACATCATGCTAGACCTCGGTGAAGCAGCCCATGTTGTACGTGAGTGTAGTCACATCCTCACTCTCCAGACTGAAGAGACCACAGTGTGACACCAGGGGCGGCACCAGACAGACAGGCTGCTGAACTGAAACAAGGCCCAGATTAACTGCAGAACACAACCAGCCTGCAGAAAGCCTCTTATGTCCACTGTAAACACCAAAAAAAAGACAACATCATGGTACAGGGCAACAAGGGCAAAGTTGGCGAACAGGCTATCCTACCAGTCGGTGTTGGTTCACATGATAAAGTCCGACCTTTGCCAACTAAACAGAACAAAGCCCTAGCCCACAAATCAATTGTAATTTGGGACAAAGATGGCCATTAATGAATGACCTTAGCGCTTCCCCTTGCTGTTAACCACTGAATTCCCTTCCAACAGCAGTACTCCTCCCTGCCTTTCAAGACCCCCCTCTGTAGCTGGATAATGCCAGGTCTTCTTCACCGGTCTTCCTGGCTGTGTCAGACTGCCATATCTTCAAGGCACATCAGCAGCGTAGCCAGACGCTGCCTTCTGAGAGCGGCCATGACGACACCAAAGGAGCCTATAATCCTACACTTATGACCTTCAGAGGATAGCGGTCTCTGCCGCGCTCCAAAGACTCAGCCACGTGACGTCACCTACCCCCGGCGGACCGGCCTGCTCCTCCTGGGGACGTAGAGGCACGTCGCCACCACAGACCTCCAGGGGAACCCCAGTGTGCGTGATCCTCGGCGGAGGGGAAGCGCCGCGGCAGAGCTAACTGGATAGGCAGGGACTTCTGGTGGAGTGACCGTCTTGCCTACGCACGGCTCAGGGATAAATCCCCTTCTGTCTACTGAGGATGACGCGTTGCAGCGCACAGAGCCCGGGATTCAAAGTCCATGGCAAGGGCCGAGCACCCTGGAAATCCACGAGGCGTTGAAGCCCGCCAGTTTACCGCAGAACACCGGCCTTACAGCCGTGTCATACTACGCTGACAGCTGGGACACGTGGGGCAGAGAGCTAATAACACACAGGGTAACATCGTGTCAGACATGTTGGGAGGAGTACCCAATACGGCCATTGGGGGGCAGAAGTCAGAACATCCAGTTGAGTTCTACTGTTGCATTCTGCAACGTATCACACAGCAGTTCTGACACAGCCTCCTGTGGCAGAGCACTTGTAGCCATGTCCAGACTCAATGTCTGTGACTTTCCCGGCACCAAGTTTACCAGACCTCATGGGACACACACCAGCATTCTTGAGCCAAACTGCAGTCCGTAGGGCCACACCCTTAAACACTGCAGCAGGACAGCACCGACACACACCTTCTCATTCTGACTCAACTTTCAGTGGAACAGGAAAACGATGAGCCGAATGAGTCAGTAATTGGTGGGGTTTTCACCATGGAGATTCTGACTTCTCATTCAGCAGTCAGCTCCCACTTCCTGTGCAGTTATGACTGTTGCATGATGGTCAGGAAAGTTACAGAAGGAAGTCACTAAACGTAACCGTGCCGAAGGACTGCAGAACATGCAATGCGAGGCCTGCATTGTACATTCTTCCAACCCAGTACTCTGGGTACGATGCAGGCTGGTGGACGGGGAACTGATGTACACTAGGGCAAGATGATAATGCATCTCATTACTACAAGACCCACTGTGTTGAGTCATTGCACCTCATAATACTGCCTAGCCCCTCCCTCTCCCCATTAATAACAGGATTCCAAACCTACTCAATCTGACTTAACCAGGCCAAAATAGCTGGCTCCCTGCAGTGACCTGGCAGATGCGGTGTAAATTATACCACCAGGGTGGCTTGTGTCCTACACTGACAAGCCAGAAGAGTCGGTTACATAACGTAGCAGACAGGAGGAGTACTAAACCTTGTTTGTTAGCCCACAGCTTGGGGCACTCATCCAGGTTGTGTGAGGCCCTCACATCCAACCGAAACAATTCCAACCAGTAGCCAAAAGGAGTTTAGTGAGGGCCTGATGCACGACTTTAGTTGTTCACATTGGTTCATCAGGCCTTCAGGACAGCTCAGTTTGTTAACGTATCAAGTCAGGCAATTTATTGACTCAATTATATCTACTCTGATTCTGGCATATACTGTGCCAGGAGAGCAAGGTAACGCATACACTAACACTATAAGGTATTAGGTTCCTCTAGCTCATCATTAATTGCACACCTGGTATCCCTGGTCTAAAGCTGTCCCTGATTAAGTGGTTTAAAGTTAATAAAGCAGTAACTGGTTCTCAGGTCAAGAGTTAGAAAAATATACATTTAAATTCTGGCACATTAGGTATTGTATTAATGAAATACATAAGTTCATGGAAACGTTGTAGGCCTTGTATCTGAGTAAACCATGCACGACAAAACCCACGCAGTAACCATTAAGTAACGAACCACTGAGACCAGTTACTGCAGTAAAACCGTCACAAACGGGACTACTACAACAAAAGGACCAACCAAGATGCAAACTGTTCATCGAGTTACCAACACAAGTATCGCAGTCTGCCACAATGCAAAAGGTGGGCTTATAATCGATTATTTATTAAACAGACTATATTCAAAGGAAATCGTTTGCAGTGAAGAGCGTTGGCTGATGCGCCACATGTCACGTTTACATCGCTGCGTCACATTTTCTCAAACTTGAGGAATCACGATCATGAACCAGCCAATGGAATTCCAAGTTCATCGCGCAACCGCACCCACCTCGCGAGGCAGGAAGAGGTACGAACTCAAATGTATCAATCGCATCCCTTTTAATACAATTTTTTGAATTATGTTTGTAACTAACTGGTTAGCTAGAAGACCCTGAATACACTACCTCTCTAGAAATTCCCATCCTGTCTGAATAGTTTATAGGATAAAAGCGGCCTCCCTCACGAAAAAATGACACCATTCTTTTCATGACTAGCGAGTGGTTAGGTACAGCAAAACTCAACGCAACTTATTTTTGTACATGCTTCCAAGGGGCAATAACGTTAGAATTGGTGATATCGTACGAAAAATGAGTAGATATACAGCAAGATAATGGAGAAAAATAGCATCCTTGCCTATACTAACAGCAATGCCACTACTCTACAGACACCAGCTTGCAACACATGACGCGAAAACGTACAACAAATGTAAGACACAGCTAATAGTATTCGTTAACTAGAGCACTCGTAATAATCCTTACCTTATCTTCACTAGTGAACAACTGCTAGCACTGATGTTGCTGCCTCTATAACACGCAGAGGCTCAAGGTGATCTCTCAAACTAACCGGAACTCATTTAGACACATCATGTATCCATCCGAAAAAAGTAGTCCGCTTCATACAATTTATTCCAATCTGTTTGTTTAAAAAATGCACACATATTAAAAATATAATATTCTATAGTTTCTGACCTGCTATTTGTCAATAAACCCAAAACACGTGTTGGAACAATAAACCACAGGGAATGTTTCATAAAATTTAACAATGGGTGCGTGGTGATGCGGTGACCCCGATGCCCAATCAGGAATCTGAGAAGCAACAGAGAAGCACGGGCGAGCATGTGACTCTGGAACATCTAATCGGAATGGGTACCATAGCGTCATAAATAATTTCATTCACACGTTGCACAGTCATAATAGTTAGTCGAAATAATTTTGTAAATATAGTGCAATTTTATTAGTGATGCGAAAATCACAAAAAAGTGTCACTAAAGACATGAAACATCATTGATGCCGCAGTGCTTCATGGGATGCATCATAATCCTCTTCACTCCCGCGTCACTCGCATAAATCAGCATTCATCAGTACTTTCTCTTGGTAATGTTCACCTGGGTTTTATAGTAGATATGCGGTAAGACACACACGCACACACTAATTTGAACAACAGTCACATGATCACCTTTATCAAATTGATATGGTCCTTCAAAAACAAACAGTATGACTAAAATGTATTATCTATAATTCTTTTTTTCACTTTCTTTTAAAAGAACTCTGAGAAAGATAAGTCTAAAAAAAATTAGTGTTTGCCCAAGTTAAAAACGTAGTATACTTAGTGTATTCGTTTGGAACCACATTCATTGTACTTGAAATACTATTTATTTTAAAACAATGTGGTTTGCTAAATATATGTTAGTATGTTATTGGTCACTTATTTTATAATTAAGTTTTCTTATAACATATTATTGGATTTTCGTATATTTGAAATATACTCACAATATATGTTAAATATTTTACATATATATTAAGGTATACAATACTTGTGTGTATTTCATCACAGCAATTTATAATGTGACTCAGTACTATGTATGGCCCCAAGTGCCTGTATGCACGCACGACAACATTTGGGGATGCTCCTGATGAAACGGTGAATGGTGTCATGGTGGATCTCCTCCCAGACCTGGATCAGGGCATCAGTGAGCTCCTGGACAATCTGTGGCACTACTTAGTGGTGTCGGATGCACCGATACATAACGTCTCAGATGTTCTCAATTGGATTCATGTCTGGGGAATGTGAAGGCCAGTCAATGGCATCAATGCCTTCATCACCCTGGAACTACCTACACACTTTGGCCACATGAGGCCGGGCATTGTAACGCACCAGGAGAAACCCAGGACCCACTACACAAAAGTAAAGCTTGACGATGGGCCTGAGGATCATCCCAGTAACTTACAGCAGCTCGGGTACCATGGGCTAGCATGTGGAGGTCTGTGTGGCCCTCTAAGGATATGCCTCACCCGCGGCATGTACAGTAACATATCCAGTAACATATCCAGGAACATATCCACCATGTTACTACAAATAATGCAAGGCACATCCACCATACCATCTGAGTTTCTAATTAGAATTTCTCATTGTGAGAAACTGCAATTTGTTTACAGCGCAGGAGACAAAGTATCATCAACAGCTCCCTCTAGTGTTCATGTTGAAGAAGAGTTCTGCTGAGGCTTTGCCTGCTGTAGCAGTGGTTTGATATGCAACCCCTAGCAAAAACCACAGTCCCCCCCGCCTCATTACATTGAAATGAAGCAGACCTCACCTGATCTCGACTGTAACGCCACTGCAGCTGCTGCCACTGCCCATATTGGCTTCTCCCAGGCCCTGGTTCCACTCTATGTCCGGCACTCAGCTCTGTTCCCGCAGTCCAATGGACACCTGCCCAGGTGAGGGACATTCCTTCCAATCCAATCACCTGACCCTGCTGGACAGGGCCCCACCTATCACAGGGAGGGATAGCACACTAAGATTACCCTGACCATCACCCTGGAGAAATCCTCAATCAAATCCTGTGTATAAGATGATAAGATGTATAGAAGATTAAATTTTTTCTGATGATGAAAGTAGTTCATTTTGATATAATTGAAATCATAATCACATTTTAGTTTTCAGTAAAGCAATTGAATTTCTTTTTGAACAGCTGAAACAGCAGTTTCCACTGCAGAAATAGTCTATGTCAATGATGTCTGTTCAATTCCCTTGTTTGCATACTGGAGCCTTTTTTTAAGACAAGGTTTTCCTGTATGCGTATTTAACGGGGTCATGCACAGTGCAGTAGAACTGAGTTAATGAAAGGACTGTGGCATGCTGTCCTCCCATAATGTCTAGAAGTAAGTCCTTTATTTGCCTCCAGGCAGAGTCACTGAATTCCTGTCATAATTCATCAGTGAACAGTGCTCCTTACCAAGAGTGGACACACAGCACAGCTGAATGGACAGTTCTTCCAGAGCCTAATCTCCTCATTCTATTGGTCACTATGTAACAGCACACAGGGCACTAACCAGGGTAAACACTGATTAAGACTGTTGTCTCAGAATCTAGACTGACTCAGCCAGTGCTCGGCCAATGGGCTGCTTGCTACCTGACTGATATGCACACTTCACTTTGCATAATGCACTGTATCATCTAAAAATGTGTCACGTTTTGGAGGTTCAGGTCCCAAGGTTTGACTGAAAATATATACACATGTTCTATTTTTGTATTTCAGATTTTTCAGACAAGGAATAGTCTGATTTGTCCTGAAATAGTATCAGTTGAAAGACGCACACACTAAACCTTAACAAGTCATTGTACTGGCAGAGACAGGTGAGGACTCAGAAACACACACACATGCACACACACACACACACACACACGCACACACACAATCTCAAAGGCTTCACAGCAATAACAGGACTGCCATTTTCCTTAGTTTTTCTCCCCCTGTTCTCCCACTAGGCAGCAACGCAGTCAGCTGCAGGTCACATGACCAGCTGCTGGCTCTAACTGAGCATGCTCATGCCTCTCAGTGTTGTCAGGCAAAAAAACAAGACGGCAGTGGGAGCAGAGATCTGCAATAGATAAACACAGAAACACAGAGCGGCCAGCTGGAGGCAGAGAGAAGAATACCGACCTGGGAGAGAGTTAGGGAGGTAGCCACAAAATGGGGGATTTTAGCATGCACAGTTTTTATTGCTGCTTTTAAATATTTTTATTTGATTTTAATTTCATTTTTCATCCAGGGCTGAAAGAGCAGGGATACGAAATTGGGGTTCCCTTAAAGGGGAAGATTCAGCACCAAGGACAGCATCCTCCATCTTCATCCACCATCCTCCAGCTTCTGTATAGGTGAGTGTGTTGGCTGGGAGGAGAAGTGGGGGAGGGGGGTCGTTCGTACCCATCTGTGTGTTTAAGTTGTGGAGGGGTGAAAGGAGGGGGTCAGTGTGTCTGCATATCCATTGGTATGTGAGACGACAGCGAGGTGGGGGGGCATGGCCGGGCCAACTGACGAGGAAACAAGAAGTGGAGCGTTGAATGGTGAGCGGGCGGAATGATGACTGAAAAATGAAGCAGCTGATCTTTGAATGCTTTTCGAAAGGGGATTACCGAACATCCACACAACATGGACACCCAGTAATACCAAGAGAAAGCTGATAAATACTCAGTGGTCAAAATGGAACTGTGGGGGTCTCACATTGAAGTGTAGCAGGTTCTGGTGAAACAAAATGGCTCAGTTTTGGAAAAGAGGTTGCTTCCAGAAGAAGAATGCGGTGTGAGAGAGTGGTGAGAGGGAACGAGACAGAACGTTTCTTCATTTTTGTTGAATTGTTTGTGTCTAGCAGAGGAGACACTGTTAGATTAACTGGGTATAACGGACACAGTGTGTATGGGTTGGGTGTGAATGTGTATTAGTGTGTTCTGTGCCAACATCCTGTACTGAGCAATAATCATCTTAGTCTACAGGAGTCTATTACCATTATCCATTATCAACTGACCTCATACTGCTTAGGTGTTGATGTCCCTCTGATTCTTTTGTCTTCTTTGTATGACGTGATTATGACCATAGAAGAAGCGGTTTTGACGTCAGTGCAGGTTATGTTTTGTCCAGTGGGCATAAGTGTTTACTTATCTGCATGGTTTCTACGAAGGGAAGTATGGATCGAAGTACAGAGGGTAATACAGTAGGACCTACAGAGGGATGTACTGTAATATCATTGTAAAATTGAATGCTTTTTCTGTTTTCTGCTGGGAGGTGCTTGGGATATATCATAGTTTACAATGTCACACGCCTGGAACAATGTAGCACGGTGATCCCATTCTCAGAGGTCATTGTGATGTCAATGTCTGAGAGTCCCCATGGCTGGTGACTCTTGCTCTGTTCGAAAATTGACATTTTATAAGGTTACGTCGAAGACAATAATGCCCAGAGGGAAATACGTCCCTACTTGACTTTAACTCTTCATTCAGCCGGGCAAATCGGGTGCATAATTTGAATGATCACTAAAAATAATGAACATAAATTAGCCCTAAACTTGACATTGAAGTGAATACAGTGATTCACTCAAGTGGGCTACTCTTCATACCTTTCCACACACATTGAAAAGTTCCAATGAAGATCCAGAATACATAAACATAAATTCATGCTTGGAGCACAACACATAAAGCTTCTTTCTCCCACACACTCTCAGTCTCCACGGTGATTAATGGGACAGTAACTGACGGCAGAAATGGCTGTTGCTAGGATACACAGCAAGGTGGAGTGCAGATGATTAAAGAAGAGTAAAATGGAGTCTTGTATTGTGAAGTGGCAATGCCGACGACGTCACTGCGTATTTAGTTGGTAAACCGTGGTTATTATAGGTGTATGGTCCGTTAAAATGTAGACATTACTAAGGGATGTGCTGTTTATCTGTTTTTATCCTTTCATGACATATGCCAAATGTTTAGGTACACTCGTTTGAGAGCATTAGTGCCTGCCTCAGTCCCTCCATGTACATGGACCTCAGCTGTTATGGATGGGAGAGGTCTAACTCTGTCTGACAAACCCCTATGAACAACAGACCCAATGGTGAGACACATTTAAAATCATATCCAAGTAGTTATTCTGTAGTGAACAGAGTTGATAGTGTTATCTGATATCTCTGTTTTTCATCAGTCGACACAATTGATCCATTCAAATTGGATCTGTCATTGATGTATGTCGGTGCAGTAGACTGTAAATGGCCTGATGTGTTGCTGCTGGTAACTACATAGACAAAGAAATACAGAACAGTGAATGGTCCAACTTGCTTTACATATTGTGGATTCAATATATGTGGCTCATTTCATGTTTGTCTGTAGTTTCTTTGTCCAAATGTAGCTCTGTCTGTCCCTTTGACGTGATGTGAAAAGCTTTGAAGAAAAGGAAGCTGAATTAAGATAGCGAGAGAAAGAGCAGAGGAAAGAGAGAAGAGTGGACTGAAAGAGAGGAGGCGAGTTAGATGAGAGAAAAATGGAAACAGAAAGGAAAGAGGGAAAAGGAGAGAGAGGGCAGAGGGAGAAAAAGGAGGGAGAGAAAGAGGTAGACAGAGCTCGATGAAAGACAGAGGAGAAGAGCGAGAGAGAGGGTAGATGGAACATGAAAGGAGAATAAATAATGGCCATCAGCGTAATGGACTTTCACATGTGTGTCTGTTTGCCTGCAGGACATCAAAGGCCAGTGCTGGACTGACGAGGAATCAGATGGGGAGAATGAGTCGGAGCAGTTCCTCTATGGCATCCAGGTACCACTCCTTTCAAAGGGCTAATCTGGGCCAACTGCTGGAAATGACTTTCTGGATGTAAGGCCAGTGGCTGGTATGGCTCTTTAGTTCAATAGAATGAGACCCAATACTCCGGTCTAAGGAGATTCCAGAGGGGCCTTAATACATCAAATCTTAGGCAGTTATGGCATTACAAAGGTTTTTATTTCAACCAGCTTCCTACAGAAAAGTTATTTTTAAAGTCTTGAGTTGGAAATAGATCCACTCTCAAATGCTCCAGTGGATAAAATAAACAGTAATATCAGAAGATGAAAGAGGGTTTTATAGTTTGAAAGCACTAGTGTGTGTGTTTGTGTATGTAAGAGACACGTAGAGAGAGACACAGTGACAAGCGAGGATTGTGAGACAGAGAGAGACAAGGAGACGATGAGAGAAAAAGAGAATTACACAGCAAGGCACAGAAAGAGAGAAGGCAGAATTAGAGAGACAGAGAAACAGTAATGCGGTCCTGTAAGTGCCCATTTATAATTTTATACATGAAAATCCGTCCTGGCTGGCCTTATATCACTGGAAATGAAAGCTACAGCCGCAATCCCATCTACCTGTGTGGCAGCCCACCGCACCGCTTCAATTTGGAGGTGCTGGGTTCAAAGTGAAAGTAAAGTTTTGATTGGACCTTGTGTTCAATTAACAACTTACTGAATGTATAGTCTACATGTGTAATTCAGTAATCCGACTTGTGAACCTCCTGGCCTCTAGGGGAGCTGTGCTGCTGACCTGTACCGACACCCCCAGCTGGATGCAGACATCGAGGCAGTGAAGGACATCTATACCGACAGTGCTGTCTCTGTCAGGTACAGCAGTCAAAGCCTCGACAGCTCAACACGTTAACCAAGATTAACGCGGGCGCCAGGGGTTGTGAAATATGGCCAATAGTAAACAGTAGCTAACCAGGGTGCAATATCTATAGGGCCACATGGTGGTTTGTGGCATAACACCAGGACACCAAGGCTAAGGGCTGTGTTTGGAACCTCTCCGTTTGGCTGTGCCTAAGAACAGCCCTCAGGCTTGGTCTTCTGACTCTATGCCACAAACCACTGGGGAGGGCTTTATGCTTCCATACACTGGTCCCCCATGGAATTGGAATAGTATATCATGATTTTAAGGGATGATAACCATGGTGTACGAATAGAATTAGCATTCAGAGTTCATACCGCCTAGTTTAAGACAGTATTTGCATTTTTACCAGCAAATACAGTCTTCTGCAGAGCACACACTGAAATGCTTACCATCTGCTGTCTGTTCTTGTAAATGTCAATCTGTGTATGATATTCATTTCTTACAGAGAGTACGGAACCATTGATGACGTGGACATTGACCTTCAGATTAATATTGGTTTCTTGGATGTGAGTTTGCGGTTTCCTTTTTACTGGGCAATTCAGGATTACTTTCTGTTGGTGCATTAGAAGAAATATACAATTTTGAGCTCTAAGGGTTAGGTTTAGGATAATGTGATCATGGAGGTTAGGTTTTACATTTGGGTGAGGGTTGGAAAACTTTAGGACTGGATGAGCAATTTAAAAATTACATGAACAAACATATATATTACCGCCAAGGATAGCAGTCAGATCATATCATCTTGTCATCTGACATTTAGGGTCACAGACAGTGAAGATAGCTGACCTCACTTGGTTTTGGTTAGGTATTTGAGACGAAGGTTAGAGTTTGATATGGGGGTCACAGTTAGTTCCCCGCAATGTGAAAACCTATAATGGTTGTGTGTTCCAGGAGGAGGTGGCGACAGCATGGAAGGTCATCCGAACCGAACCCATTATTCTGAGGCTGCGCTTCTCTCTGTCCCAGTACCTAGATGGACCTGGTGAGCCAAGCCTGTGTGCAGTTACACGCGTGGCGTATGTGTTTGTGTGTACGTTCAAGGCTACGCTCCTCACTCCAATGTGTTGTGTAATAAGGACACATCTGTTCACAGAGCCATCGGTGGAGGTGTTCCAGCCCTCCAATAAAGAGGGCTTCAGTCTGGGCCTTCAGCTCAAGAAGTGAGTTCTGCATTACATTACCGAGATGCCACACGGCGCTAGCGTGGCTCAAAGTGGCCACTTATGGCTTCCATGCTCACTTAACAACATTTCCGCCTTCAATGTTGCTTGCACATTAGCGACATCCGCTAACTGTGACACGATATCGTGCTAGTGACTGGATGCGCTGTCTGTCTTAGGATTCTGAGTACGTTCACGTCCCAGCAGTGGAAACATCTCAGTAATGAGTTTCTGAAGGCCCAGCAGGAGAAGAGACACAGCTGGTTTAAGGCCGGGGGAACCATCAAGAAGTTCCGCGCAGGACTTAGCATCTTCTCCCCCATTCCCAAGTAGGACACCATCAATGGCGACAGCCTAGGAAATGGCAGGCCATTACAGGAGCACATAAACATGACAAAATGGCTACTTCTGCTTGTATTATAGAATCTATTGCAGCTAATCCTAATTCCTATTGTCAGATTTCCTGTAAATTACTTGTTGCCATGATTTTCTGCATTACTGAATGCTTGTGATCAGAAGGCCTCGGTACAGGTCCTGGTCTGTCCTGTAATGTTCTCTGGGTTATTCGTTAGGTCCCCCAGCTTCCCTCTGATCCAAGACACGGTTCTGAAGGGAAAGCTTAGTGTTCCAGAGCTGAGGGTGACCCGGCTCATGAACCGATCCATCTCCTGCACCATGAAAAACCCCAAGGGGGAGCTGTTCAGTTACCCCCCCAACAGCCAGGTCAGAACCGCCACCTCTGCACCCCTCCACCTCTGCACCCCACCCCGCTCCTCCTGTCCATATGTCCACCCCCACCGTCACCATCGCACTGCCCTCTCACAGACAGCTAGCGAAAACACAATACCAAGAATCCACTGCATCCTTAAAAGACATGTACAGTTACTGATTATCAATTTGAGATATTCCTCAGCCAACAGCCCTACATTATCCCCTCTATATTTATCACTGTTCCTCTCTCCAGCCAACAGCCCTACACTATCTCTTCTACATTTATCACTGCTCCTCTATCCAGCCAACACCCATGCAGTACCTAGCTACCTTTATCACTGTCCCTTTATCCAGCCGACAGCCCTACGCTACCTAGCTATATTTATCACTGTCCTGTTATCCAGCCAACAGCCATACAGGGCCTAGCTACCTTTATCACTGTCCCTTTATTCAGCCAACAGCTCTACACTTCCTAGATACCTTTATCTCTGTCCCTTTATACAGCCAACAGCCATACAGGGCCTAGCTGCCTTTATCATTGTCCCTTTATCCAGCTAACACCCCTAAACTACCTAGCTACATTTATCACTGTCCCTTTATCCAGCCAACAGCCATACAGGGCCTAGCTACCTTTATAACTGTCCCTTTATCCAGCCAACAGCTCTACACTACCTACCTACATGTATCACAGTCCCTTTATCCAGCCAGCAGCCCTACACTACCTAGCTACCTTTATCACTGTCCCTTTATCCAGCCAACAGCCATACAGGACCTAGATACTTTTATCTCTGTCCCTTTATACAGCCAACAGCCATACAGGGCCTAGATACCTTTATCATTGTCCCTTTATCCAGCCAAAAGTTATAAAGGGCCTAGCTACCTTCATCACTGTCCCTTTATCCAGCCAACAGCCCTACACTACCTAGCTACATGTATCACTGTCCCTTTATCCAGCCAACAGCCATACAGGGCCAAGCTACCTTTATCTCTGTCCCTTTATTCAGCCAACATCCCTACTGTACATCCTCTACCTTTATCACTGTCCCTCTATCTAGCCAATTGCCACATAGTACCTACCCACCTTTCTCCCTGAGCCTCTCCCTTCCCTTACCTGAACTGGCTTGTGCCGTTTACCATAATGCTTTGTGTTCACTGTACCCATCAGACTGTGGCTGTCCCGGCGGCCAGGGCCCCAGCGCAGATTACCACGAGGCAGCTGATTGAATTGTTTTTCTCATCCCAGGCGGGCGGCCACTGCAAGAACATCCCTACCTTGGAGTATGGCTTCTTAGTGCAGGTAGGTAAGACCTCAAGGACACAGCTAGGGCCCTAATTGGCTTTTAGTCCACTCCGAGCGTCCTCTGAGAGCCCTTCCCAAGCAACACAAACAATGACGGGATAGGAAGGGAGTCATTTTCAGGGCTCGGGATTTGCTTAAAGAAGGTCTTAACCTCACTGTAATAGATTTGTTGAAAATTGATTTGGATTAAATCTGCTGTCATGAGAAAACGTGTTATCTAAATATGATTTAGATTAAATGGGCTTACTGTGCTTAACATGCTTCTTTAAATTGGGTTTGTTTCACCCTTGAGTAAAGTGATAGGTCCTCACAGCAAAGTAAAGTTTTCCCAAAAATGAAAGCCACCGAGGCCGATATCAAGCAATAACAACACTAACAGTTTACTTCTCTTGACTTAATGACTGTGCTACAGCCCCTGTCCAGAGGTTATGACTGATGTTCACCCAGTGGCCAGTTTATTAGGTACACCGCCCTGATCACCAAAACGGATCAATAGCAGACCGTCATGTGGCTCTGGCTCGCTATGTAAAGCAGGCAGACTATCAACCAGCCACTCAGATACTGTTCCGCTGAATGTTTGAGTGGGTAAAATAATTGGATTAGGACATTGTGAGCGTGGAATGATCGGTGGCGACTGTTATGCCCGTTACAGTCTCAGACACCGTTGCCCTCCGGGGCTTTTCGCTCACAACAGCATCTAGTGTTTACTGGACAATATTGCGGCAAAACGATACAAATTCAGACAGCAGAATTCCAACGAATCCCAGTTTGGTTCACTAGAAAAGCCCCAGACCTCAACACATTCGAGCTTCTTTGGGGTGACATTGAACATGATGACATTGCAGCATGAATGTACCGTCAACCGATCTGCAAAAGCAGGGTGATGTCATTATGTCAGCATGGACATGGGAACATCCCTGTGGAACGTTTCCAACACCTCGTAGAATCCCTGCTGTTCTGCATGCAAAAGAGACCCGGCCCGGTACTGAATGGATGCAGCTAATAAAGTGACCACCGAGTATGTTTTGATGTCATTCATAGTAACGACTCTATTACACTTTTTCAGTCAGTCACCCATTGCGCATGCCAACATCTTGTAGATAAAGTGAATTTGTTCTCAGTAAAAGAGGTTTAAGAAAACAGTCATTGTGTTTTACTTAGGAAAACAGCCCCGGTATTGTATTTGAGAGAACGAAGAAGGCTTAACAAGGCAACATTGTTTCCGTTTTTTTTTTAACAACATTCGTACTCCGCCAATTGGGCCGTCACTTCAAAGGATCACAGTATAAAGTGTTACCGACAGAAGCGTTGATGCCATAGTCCCAGTCAGCTGATGATGTGGTCATCATTAGATGCTGATCAAATAGGGCCTGGAGGATAGGAGGGCGTGATTGGCAGGAATGCCGTGTTTTGTCTCCTCACAGATAATGAAATACTCGGAGCAGAGGATCCCCACTCTCAACGAGTACTGTGTCGTCTGTGATGAGCAGCATGTCTTCCAGAACGGATCCATGTTGAAGGTAGACCACTAGGCAAACAGACAGGTTGAACTGGCCAATCATTGCTGTTTCAGCATTATATCATATTTGCTTGAATTTGGAAAACTCAGAATCTTATTTCACATATTGCCGTTACAATGTTTCTTGGTTTGATGTTGCTCATATGTGTTTGTGTGTTCGCCTGTGTGTGTGCGTGAAGCCGGCTGTGTGCACCAGAGAGCTGTGTGTGTTCTCCTTCTACACACTGGGTGTGATGTCGGGAGCAGCAGAGGAGGTGGCGACTGGAGCGGAGGTGACTGAAGAACAACGCGTGCATGTTCTCTCGCTCCTGTGTTGCCTGTCTGACGGATGATAACCGCTCACCTTCCTCCCCAGGTGGTTGATCTGCTGGTGGCGATGTGCCGCGCTGCTCTGGAGTCTCCGCGTAAAAGCATCATCTTTGAACCATACCCATCTGTGGTCGACCCCAACGACCCCAAGACTCTGGCCTTTAACCCCAAGGTTACTCATGTTGCTGTGGTTATCAATCATGACGCCCTTGGTCATCGTCACGGCGATAACTGTCTGGCAAATATTTCTGGTTGCTCGGCTTGCAGATATTAATCCAATGTTTGTCTCTCTCCTCTGTCCATCTGACGCCTGTCTCTGTGGCTCCCTCTTGCTCCCTGGTCACAGAAGAAGAACTATGAAAGATTGCAAAAAGCGCTGGACAGTGTCATGTCCATCCGGGAGATGACCCAGGTAGAGAGGCAGGGGAAGGCTGGCTGGGATGAAGGAAGTACTGTTGAAATGCCTCCTTTTGGGCTTATGGTGTTGGAGTGTGGTACGGACAGGGAAGCGGAATGTGATCGAAGCTGTGTTTTACAGGGCTCATATCTGGAGATTAAGAAACAGATGGACAAACTGGACCCCCTGGCTCACCCTCTTCTGCAGTGGTATGTAGAAAAGTCTGTGCTCATCTCCCACGCTCAATTTACAAACTTCAGTGTATATATAGAATGCATTTGTATAGAACGCAGTTAGGATAATGAAACTCTGTTATTTCTCTCTGTCTCTCTCTCGCTATCTCTCTCGCTGTGTCTCTCTCTCACTATCGGTCTCGCTGTGTATCTCTCTCGCTATCGCTCTCGCTGTGTATCTCTCTCGCTATCGCTCTCGCTGTGTATCTCTCTCGCTATCTCTCTCGCTGTGTATCTCTCTCGCAATCTCTCTCGCTGTGTCTCTCTCACTGTGTGTCTCTGCAGGATCATATCCAGTAACCGGTCCCATATCGTCAAGCTGCCCCTGAGTAGGGTATGAACCACACAGATCTAATGTCTGCTGCTCATCAGGCTTCCCTTTAACAGCTGCCATGTGTGCTACAGTTCACAGTATGACACTCTCTCCAACCCTCCCTTCATCTAACTGTCTCTCCTTCCCTCCGTCCATCTCTCTTTCTCCTTTCCTCTCTCGCTCTCTCCCTCTCTCTCCTTCCTCCTCCATCTCCGTCTCCTGTAGCAACTCAAGTTCATGCACACGTCCCACCAGTTCCTGTTACTCAGCAGCCCTCCTGCCAAGGAGGCTCGCTTCCGCACTGCCAAGAAGCTTTACGGCAGCACCTTTGCCTTCCAGTGAGTTTGTCCCCTGCCATCGTCGCTCCCCTCTAGTTCTCCCGAAGACTGGTAGCGGACCGTGCCGCCTGTTAATCGTAGTCTCTCACATATGGCCTCAGTTATCCAGACAGAGAGGACAGGTAACAGGGTTCAGCTGGTTCCAGCATCCACTGTTAGCGATGCTCTCCCTGTGTATTTGTGAACTGTCAGGTGCTGCCCTGCTTTTCCCAGAAGCCCCATGTCTCAGATAGAAAGTTGTCAAATAGAGGCAGACAGACACCCTCCCTTTGTATTATGCCCAAACATGTATGGTCCTGTACTAAACCAAGCGGAACTGGATCAGTCCCTCAGGGAGCTAGCTGATTTAATTCCAATAAACCCTAACCCTTTTGAATATTCGTCACTGCTAAGAATAACAGCATGGCTACCTTGTCCTGACCCTGGATTTTATTTTAAGGAAATAAGATACGAGAAACGATCCAGTTTGATGTTGCCACTGAGATGTCTATTCACGTAACATCCGGCGGTTAAAGGGAAAAGGCTTATGTAACATTGGGAGTGGTCTGTGCTGTGTTTCTGATCTGTCTCCTCTGGGAACCTGCTTGTGTTAGCAGGCAAACACGCCACATTTAAAAACTTTGGAGTAGAACAGAATTACTTTTGAATATACTGTCAGACAAGCAAAGAGGGTAAATTGACTTGGTACTACCAATATGACCTAGATGTCTCCCTGGACAAAGCCTTGCTTTGGATGGGACAATTGGAGTGTTATTGGTCGACATTCGGAAGTGGAAATTGTAGTGTTCTGATGGCTCACTTCACCCTGCTCCCTGCACTGCATTGTTGGAGCTTTCAGAACCATCGGTAACACATGAAAGGCCCTGTTTGACCAAGAGGTGATCCGTTTTCACAGCTCTCCTTCTCTCTTTTTCTCTCCCTGCACCGGCTCTAGTGGTTCCCACATAGAGAACTGGCACTCCATTCTGAGAAATGGACTAGTCAATGCCTCTTATACCAAACTGCAGGTATGTAGCTCCAGCAGTTGGCTGAACTAAGACGCATCCTCCCTTGGACAGAGCCTGTCTGTTCTATCACACACAGTGCAGGTTGGCTGTCCAGCTGATCCATTTTGACAGTAACGGATGCCAGGTTTCTTTCTAATTGTACCGTACGCTTTAGAAGGCCTACCGGTAACTTCCCCTGGCATATGTCAGGCACTTCCTGTTTCCTGCTCTGACAGCAGTGGACACCACACCTCTTCCTGTGGGAGGGGCTGTGTTGTCTACTGGGGGCCAGGGGTTACTACCAGCTTGCCTGGCTGCCTGGGTTGACCACTAAGAGCACTGCCTAGAATAGGTCAGAGGTCAAGAATGCTGTCCCGGTCCGGTTTACCTATGAGGCTTCACGCAGTGAGTTGGTGAGGGATCCATGGAAGGTCAGTTACGGTCATCACACACGATCTGTTTTACCTCTATGCTGAACCCCATGGTGTTTAGTGTCTGAGGGAAACCTAACTTCATTTGTGAAAATGTTTTTTTTTACATTAATGTGAAGCAATAAATAGCTACTGTTCTCTGTTAAAGGGGTCATGTATTCAATTTCATGACAAGTAAAAGTTTCTTTAGATTTATTATTTAAAAAATAAGTACTGTGTAACACAGTGACAATGTGTTTCTGTTTAGGCTCTTAAGGTCCAGACCTCTTAAGGTCCAGACTGTTTGTGCTTTAATTACATTAGCTTTATTAATGTCCTGAGTGCTGGTTGTCAGGGAGTAGTTTATTATTAGTACACTGTATTATGTCATCGTTCTCAGATCTCATCTTTCATCTTTCTCGTCTCTCCCTCCTCTTTGCTTTGAGCCTCAGAGTGATGACTCCTCTTGTCTTCAGAAGAGCTTGCTGTGCTTCAGATCCATGTCATCCCTCTCCTCTCATTCTGTTTTCGAGAAGTTGCTCTTCTTCCTCCATCCTGTCCGTCCTTCACTCTCACCGTGATGTTCATGCCATCTTTCCTCTGGAGCCCAGACTCCCTCAGCTCCATCACATTCGACCATCACATCCTCCCTCCTCCCTCCTCATCCACATCCTTCGTTGTTCTGCGGCAACTCGCTCCGATGTCATTCCATTTAGTGGAGGATGGTTTACATTAACGTTCAACGCAAGACTTTAACTCACTTCAACAGTTGTATAAGGCTGTGTTTACAGAGGACGCCCGATTTAGGGCTTTCGCCCAATTATCAAAAGAAGACTTAATGGTAAAACATATCTGAATGGGCTTGTCTGTGTCAATGTATAAGTGTCCGGTTTCTTTCTTTATGACATTTAACCTGTGGTTCAACATCTTGCCAACTGAGCTCTACCATCAATCTGCACTGGAACCTTTCTGAGTGTCTCTTGAGTATGTTTGTGTGTCTGTGCGTGTGTGCGTGTGTGCGTGTGTGCGTGTGCGCGTGTGTGTGCGTGTGTGTGTGTGGCTCTCAGTGATTCTTCCCCCTGCTCTTTCCAACACAAGCTGCATGGTGCAGCCTATGGAAAGGGCATCTATCTCAGCCCCATCTCCAGCATTTCCTTTGGATACTCAGGTAGGAACCACCCTCTGTCCTACAGGCTATGGACATCTGTCTTAAACTGTCCCTCGCACTCTGTGTCCTCGTCTTTCACTCTGTTGGGCGTCTGCTCCGTGTTGTCTTTGGTTCTGGTCCATCTTCATCTTTGGGTTGGGTTCGCCTGTGTGTGCTGTCCTTGTGCTGCATTTCCATGTGTGTCCACTGTGAGGCGTCCGCACTGGATGTTCATGGTTTGATTCATTATTTATTACACTCGACTGTAACGGAGATATGGGATCATGGATCATTGTACCCACTTTTTTATAAAACAATCATTTTCATGAGGCCATCAACCACTTTTAGGCTGTCAGGGTGCATCACACGGTTGTTGGGCGAATCTCATTGAATCCCTTTTATGTAGTCAGTAAAATCCTTTTCAGATTTGCAACAATTCTATTTACGGATAGAGTTCTGTTTGAGTTCGGGCTCGCGACTTCACTGATCCTGTCAGTGGTCAACCTCATCTCATGTCCTCTGGTTTTGTGTGTGTGTGTGTGTCGAAGTCTAACTGGGTAACCACGTCCCATCTTCACCTCAGTTATGTACCATCAACAGAATGTTCAGCATACTGAGATCTTTTGTTTGCATCTGTGTGTGTGTGTTTGTGTGTGTGTGGGACTGTGGTTTCAGGGATGGGTAAAGGACAGCACCGCATGCCCACCAAAGATGAGCTGGTGCAGCGTTACAACCGTATGAATACCATCCCGCAGGTACAGTGTCTGATGGTGAGAGCCTTAAACAAGTTCAGCACACAACCACCTGCCCCTGTGGAACCTCAGGGCTTTACAAAATGTTCTGCACTGAATTCTTTCACAGAGCCGGCCTGTCCAGTCCAGGTTCCTCCAAAGCCGGAATCTAAACTGCATCGCCCTTTGTGAAGGTGAGCGGTGTCTCTGTGTGGCACTGACGATGTATTTATTCTGGCCTGCCCAGGGCCAATCACTGTTTTGTTAGAGTGGCGGTGTGTGATCCTAACCACCTTCCATCTTCCCTGTGGGCCCGTCTCAGTGATCACATCCAAGGACCTGCAGAAGCACGGCAACATCTGGGTGTGTCCCGTCTCCGACCACGTGTGCACGCGCTTCTTCTTTGTGTGAGTCTCCGTGGTGATCCTCCAGACATGCGTTTGTTGCAGACGTTGTCCGCTGCCCCGTGACGTTGCTGTCGTTAGCGTCGGAAACGGCAGGAACGGAGCACCGAGCGAGACAGCCAACGGACTAGCCCAGTGTGACCCCTGTGACCTCTGTGTGTCAGGTACGAGGACGGGCAGGTGGGAGACGCCAACATCAACACCCAGGAACCCAAGGTCCAGAAGGAGATCATGCGTGTGATCGGCACCCAGATCTACTCCAGCTAATGGAGGCTTCCTGGGCCCCTGGAGGAACAGGTCTGTACTGCAGATAGACAGACACACTGACTGACTGACTGACTGACTGGCTGACTGGCGGATTGACTGACTCAATCTATCAAATGTATTTTGTGAAGCTCTTTTTGTATCAGAAGTTGTCACAAAGTGCTTTAAAAAAACACAGACATTTAGGAAACTCAAACCAGATGTGGTAGGCTGATGAGCTTTGTCTCTTTCCCTCTTCTTCTCCTCTATCTCCTGCTCTCCCTTTGTCTGGTCAGCATGTGTTGGAGGTCCTCCTCTGTGCTCCTGTGTGCCACTCCCGCAGGCTACACGGAGCTGGAGAACCCGGGGATGAATGAAGGCTAACTATAGCTGGACTGGCTTTTCACACACACACACACACGCACGCACGCACGCACGCACATGCACACACACTGAGCTGAATCCCTCTGACTCATGCACGAACAAACCCACTGGCACGTGGACACACATTTTCCTTTCAGCCCCTGGTCTGTAATTTCCTTCTGAGCCACTGTCAGGCCTCATACATTTTCTTTTACCAGCTGCAGTTTTGGCAATCCTGCAACTATTTATCTTTATTTATCAGTTCTCATTGTGAAAATCTGCAAGAAGAAAAAAAGAGTAATTCCAAATGCTTATTATGTCCCTGTGTGGGTTTGGGGTGATGATGGATCTACATGCTTCATACAAGAGTGTTGTTTTATTGTGTTTGCAAAGGCATTATCTCAATGACCTGGTTTTTGAATAAACTTTGACTAATGACGTACATCCAAGGTCCGGGAGGCAGGCAGGTTGCGGGGGCCCTGTTTCTAGCACGCCTCCCCATGAAGGAGTCTCTGTGTCTTCAGTTCACCCAGACATAGCAACCTGAAGCCCTCCGGGTGAAGAACCAGATCATACGCAGCACAGGAGCATCCATCACTAAATAACCCTATCTGTCATCAGAGTGACTAATCACGGACAGACACAGACTGCCACACCCAATGCCCCCCCCCCCCCCCCCCCCCCCCC
>JACXGJ010003605.1:0-13463 GCA_016801105.1 Esox niger
CACACACACACACACACACACACACACACACACACACACACACACTGCTAAGTGACAGACATACCCACAGTTACAATAGGTGAGGCTGATGTGGTTATCACTTTGAAAAATAGAAACAGACGATTGGTCAAGAAATCCTATGCCCCCTAAGGCTACAGAATGAAGATGTGCAGATACATGTATTTCCAGTATAAAATCAAATGCGTCCTACTGTACACTGTACAAGGAGGCACCTGCATGTATTTATAGAATTGTGAGAATAATCCTATTATAAGCCATATGATAATGCAGATCATTTTGATGGCTCTGCTTTGGTCTATTTGGCATGTGGGAGCGATTTGGAATATAACATCCAGTATACTTCCTGCCCCAGCATACTTCCTGCTCCAGTATACTTCTTGATTCTTCCAGCGATCTATTGAAAAACATTTTGAACCTGAAGGGAAATGTAAACAACGCTGTCATCAGAGTAAAATAGATCCACTCAGACTTTCTAAATCAAGCCAGCTTCAGTTAAGAACAGTCTTACCAAATGTATTCCCAGTTCAACTAGATTATTAGAAAAACGTGCAACACTTCACTATCAAAATAATACGTATTGTATTATAACAAAGTTCCAATGTAAAATAGATCCAAACTGCTGTCACACACTTCTGAATATTTGTTTATATTCAGGCATAATAGGGACTTCTTGCTCAAACATTAAGAGCAAGTAAAATGATCTTGGTAGCTATGAGTTTGTTAACCGAAAAAAGTTGTATTTGTGTATCTTTTTTAAATTTGACTCAGCTGAACTGCAAGGCAGTGACACAGATGACAGCAAAAGTGATGGGTTGATCGCAAAAGAAAGGATATTTTTCAACAGATCTTTTTTGGGAACATTGGGAATCAAAGGCATGAATGGAAGCTTCAATTATGTATATCATATTGTAGGCCCAATGCCATGTTATCAATATGACAAAGCTTTGTTCTCAAATGACTTGAATGTTGTATGGTATAGCAGCTATGCATTTTCACCTTAAACTCAGCTACATTTTCTGATTAATATTAGTCATTTAGTGCCATGCCTGGTTTTTGATTGGTGGCTGACAGGCTAATTAATTTCATTCTTTTTAGATGAATTTCCACTTCGGCTGATGCGGTAAGGCTGCAATGAGATTATTAGACTTTTGCACAGTGCACACTTTTCCATAAACACACTTGATAAGTAGTTATTGCCAGTGTGACTTTATTTTACCATCCCTGTTTACAGTGTCATTATAATTAACAAACAAAGCTGTTTTTTCAATAAGATTAGTCTTTGTCTTATTAGTACATAATAGTTGAGCCGTATTCATTTTATGGTATCTGTTCTGCCCCCTCTGGAGGGTCATATTGTAATTGTTACCAAGTCTGTATTGCATTATTTGGAATGATACTGAAAAAAGTCCATTTCACGTCCACCCAAAAAACATACATTATTTGCATAACAGCGAACAGTAATGTTTTATACCTTGAACGTACCTTTCTTAGAAGACTGTTGAATAACCAGCTTGGATTTACATTTGATTGCAGTATACTAGAAAATGAATAAAAAATATGAAAATGTTGAGGTTTAAGAATAAGCCAATAACGCAAAGAGTGTCCGTATGAAAATGCATATTATTCTGATGGCTCTTCTATAGTATAGTAGGCATGTGTGGGAAGGGTTATGGAATGAACATCCAGTAGCCATATACAACACAGTATAGTAGAGCAACTCAAGCTTTCTAAATCAAGCCAGCTTTAGTTACGCAGAAATTATTGAATTTATTCCCAATCTAACTGGATAATAAGAAAAAGGTGCCACACTCGCTGTTAAAAACATACTGTACAAATTATAACACAGTTAAATGTACTGTTTTGGCCTAGATGTCAAAGTTTGTGACATTTAAAGTCCCAATCCCTAAAGTACATCAAACATAGTTGAGTTTTAGTCTAAAGAAGCTACAGATAGTTCTCAAATGGACCATTCAATGCTTTCAATTAAGGACTCAAGACAAAAATTGTCATCACCAGTCGTATGCTGACAGTGATTGGTTTTGTTAATCACACTTTACATTTGATAGTGACATAATGTGATCCCAGCCCATGACTTTCTTATTAAACTACATTAGAATCAAAGCATTGCAAATGTAATCATTTAAAATGAGCAAATAATTTACAGTACAGCACTGTAACACATTTATTGTCATTTAGCTAAGAAATTAGGTATTTTAGAATGCTATATTTCATCAGTGGTCCAGCACAGTTTTGAATATAACTGGTGCAGGTTTCCATTTACACAACTTCTTCACTTCCAGGATCTCTGCCTGTCTGTCCTCCATCTTGTTCCTTTCTACATATGGAATACTGAAAAAAAACACAAACCAACCACAAATGAATGGCATATTAGCTAAACAAGACATCTGTATAATCTTATTTGAATTTTCCATTCCTCCAAAGATAAACAAAACATTTTGGTTGTATTTCTCACCATGTCTTTTTTGGAGGTGGCTGAATCGAAATGAATGTGTCTGCACAGAAAGCAAGCGACCTGAAGAGAAGACTACAATTATCATACATTAATGAACATACTATTAATCATGCTTTATGTTAAACTGTGATGTTCATAATATCTCCCCTTCTCCTGAAGTGTACAAGTGTGCACTTGCCTACTTCCCTTCTGTGATTTGACATGGGGAAAACCCATGAAACATGAAAAAGCCTTATGACCACCAATCCACTGCTTTTAGACTTGAGACTGACACTTCAGGAGAACGGACATATTATTAGGTTGCACCATGTGTGCTACATTGTACAATAGTGCTGGCCAGGGACGCAGGCAGGAATCCCAGGGCCCGATACAAAATTGAATGTTTAGGAACTAAACCACGGGCCAAAGTTTTTTATAAATAGCAATCATGTTACAATTCATAAGACTGGTCATAAACATTTATTGTTTCATGTTTTAGCTAGGTAGTACTAAAAAAATTATATTTAAGCCAAACAAACTGGCCCCCCAGGGGGCTTGGGCCCGGGATGTTACCGGTTGTCCCCCCTGTCAGCGTCACTGGTGCTGGTTGTTCTTAGTAAACAATAGTATACAATAGTGCTGGTTGTTCTTAGTAACTGGCTGTATGATATGAAGGCCAACAGCACCATCTGACATCCATCTGTGGTACTTCATGCATAAAAACTAGACAGGGCTGCAGTGATAGACCGATTTCAAATAAATGCACCAATACTAGCAAGAATAAAGTTTAGGAAAACTGAAACTTCACTGTGTAGTCGTAAATGCTGATCCAGTCTTGTGAAAATCAGGACTGTACTCAGGGGTTAGATAAGGTCTAGAGCCAGGCGCAGAATGACAGTTAAACTTGACTGGAATGGAGGAACAAGCAGT
Source organism: Esox niger (assembly GCA_016801105.1). Classification (NCBI taxonomy): domain Eukaryota; kingdom Metazoa; phylum Chordata; class Actinopteri; order Esociformes; family Esocidae; genus Esox; species Esox niger. The sequence goes on from JACXGJ010003605.1 coordinate 3,404, forward strand.
TACATTATGTTACATTTTGCTTGGACTGACTCGATAAACATAACTGATTAAATAACACAGGATTTCAATTACAGTCCCTTTGGAAATTCCCAACCCTTAGGTTTTTCAAATGGTGTCTTTGATAAAAGTTACACTATATTATAACTTGGGTATTGTGTGGAGATTAATTGCAAGAAAATATATTTAATCAATCAATTAAACTATCAATTAAGTTTATAAATTGAGAAATGGAAGGGGTTTGAATAATTTCCAAAGCTGATGTATTGTGTAAACTATTTTGGTTAAATCGAGAACTAAAACTATGCTGGATTGTATAGCCCACAGTCCTGTACTGTTCATGAGAGATTAAACAGAGCATATTTGATCTAATACATATTCTTTCAACCTAATTTAGCCTAATGAAATTATAAACAACGTATCAACGCAAAATAATTGAGATCATCAGGTTTGAATAATATGCTATTTTAGGCATGTTGCAAAACCTTTCTATACTCTGTAATACTTGTTGTACTTGTACCTTGTTTTTTCCTCCCAATTGTAGACTCCAAAGTTCTCTCTGAAGAGCACTCTAAGGTCCTATTATGGTGACCTCCCTGTAGTAAACAGCGTTTGCCAGCATGGAAGGTTCTTGGCTGACCGAAGTTGGGATAAAATGTCCACTCAGTCTGGGACACCATGTTGGCTTCTAAAAAAATGTATGTAAAGCATTTGATAAACCGGTGCAAAACAGCAAAACAAGTTAGTGGTTTAACAATGAATAACATCACACTGTTCTCTTTATGACATTGTTCTGTGAGGGGTCAAAACATGACATTCTAGATGTCATATCTTTGAATCTTTTTTTGTTGCAATTTGAACCGTTGTGAATTCAATGCCTCTTTCATATTGGTTTAAATCAATGTAATTACAATTCCACTTTTCCTCTGATTATAAAGGAAACAGCGTGGGGATGACTTACGTGGAAAAGGCCTGAGCAGTCTGATCTCCTCAGGGAACTTGACCACTTTAATATGAGGGAGCGGAGCGTCACTGTAATGAGGCTCAGGCAGCCATCGCAGACGAGAGCTCCAGTCAAGGTCACACCTGAAACAGACATATAACCCAGCTATCAGCTCCCACTCACCAATCCTAACAAACCTGACAGCGCTTATCAGCTAATCGTCAACAAAGAATTGATAATCAATTCCTCGATTTGCTGTCCTAGGTAAAGATGCCACGAACATGTGGCGTCATGGGGCTAGATTAAAAAATGTACGCGTATTTGCTGTAAGCTGAGCAGCTGTGTGGGAGTAGCTCTGTGGGATTAATGATAGCTGGCTCTGCAGCATCCTCCTCTGCTTTGCTGTTGTGACACAACTGATAATGAGTCACACATCCCTGCCAGAATATTGCAGTTCTGAAAAATCTGTTTCAGAGACACTTAAGGGGTGTGGGTGATTACCTTGTCTTCAACACGCCGTCTGTCAACAGCAAATCTTGGTGGAGAAATTACGGAAGTTCAACTGTAATGAAATGCTAAAGGAACCGTTTGGTGTTCTCTGTTAACGAAATTGACTTGGACTTTGAAACTATCCATGTGCCTGTTCTGGCTGTATCTAAGTTACCTTAGAACTTTAACTCAGTTGCCCTAGAAACATATAGAGTAGAAACAAAGCTAAAAGAATGAAAGAATAGGCAGGGTACAAGATTTAATTATTGAATGCTTCTTACATTTGAATACCCTTCATTATGAACAGCATTTGAAGATGATTTAGTAGTCAGGAAGATCACTTACTCTGTTAGGTTGGGCTCTATATGTCGATTGTGTGGTCTGTATTCTTTCTCTACACCATTTGAACGGTGTCTGCTATAGGGTCCGAGCTTCTCCAAGGTGTTGAAAGAACACATAATTAATGGGAGCCACGCGGCGCATTAGTTACCCTGCTATATTCTTTCAACCCGGTATCGGTAATTGTGATGTGTGTTGTATAGATCAAGTGTCTTGAAATAGCTTGTCTAAATTACTTCTTGCCTGTATAGCCTGTACAAAAAGCTAGCCTAGGATAAATGAACCTCTGTAAATGCATTCAAGTTACAAGCTGTTGCTAGGTGACAGAGACAAACTTCTCAAGCATGCAACAATTAGGGTTTGTGCTAATCAGTTGGTAGATCCTGACATTGACAGTGCCAGCGTTATAGTTTTGATACCTGGGGGGGGATGGGGAGGGGGTCTGGACAGGTATATAAATGTATGCACTCATAACTGTTAGTCACAACTTATTTAAGACATTATTTTATACAGGGAAGTAAAACTGTAGTATTTTACACAGAATGCTGTATTTAAGATGGACAGAGAAGCTGGTCCAAATATTTACTCACTGGTCCCTTTCAGCACCCAATTTGGCAAAGTTATGAAAAGTGTGATGAATTAAATAAACAACCTTTGGGTGTGGTAACATACATATGTTAAGGATATACTTGAGGATATACTCTGTGTATGTAGAAAATTGTGTCTCAGTTGGTACAACCTGGAAAAACAGCTGGTGAACTGACTAAGGAAGACATTACTCTTTTCCTAAGAGAGCTTTGGTCCTGAACTCATTGTAGTGACAGCATAGGAGGGATTCAATGTATGCATGACGTGTGCTGGAAGGTATCCCTGCTCCAGGCCATATCTTTCACTGGTTGAACTGAAGGTTTCAGTTGGTGGCACCGGCACATGGTTTGGTCGCACACCCTGTAAAACACTGTAAAATCTACCCTCAGGCTACTTTACAAGTATTGGAATATTATAGGTCTCTATGTTTTTTTATTGTTGTTATGAACGCAATCATGCCTACACCTAACTTCATCCCCAGACTATTGCATGCAGCCAGGAAGGGTCTGGGAATGAGGTGAGGCTACCCTTAACAAAGCAGTTGTAGTGATCGTACCATTTCATTGTTTGTTTTAGCTCTAATAATTTTTTCTAAAAGGCTTCGTGCATCGCTATGCTAGTTATCAATGTAGCCAAGAAGGGCTAATAATTTTAAGTTCAACTCTTAACGGACTGGACAGATTGAGAGGGAGCTCGTTTATTTGCGAATGACTTTGCAAGTAACAAATTATTCATGCATTACCCAACTTTGAAATGGCACCATATACATCCCTAATCGTAAAAGCACGTTGAGTCCGCAACTGAGTCATTGGCCAAATTCAATAGCATATACTGTACTTAGCTGTGTATTTAAGGTTATCCACTTTTGCACAAAGGATTTCGAAAGCTTCCTTTGGATTGCTTTTGTCTGACCAGACAAAAGAACCAGACAAGTTGGTTTGCACCCACTCCAGGAAAATTGGCATATACGCCTCCTGACTGTAGGAGTCATTTCTGAACGATCCAGGGGGTAGACAAAGTAACGGATACACCACATCGAAAAGTACTGTTACTTTAAAATAACGAAATTACAGTTACAAATGCAGCTGCAGAAGTAACGTGGTTTATTACCAATTATTAGTACATAGACTACAAAAGATAGAGGAAACATCTCTATGAATCCACATTATGGCCTCAGTGAGCACCAATGTTTAGAAACATTGAGTTGAACAGCATTTTTAAGTAGTCAAGCCATGTCCATATAAAAATGTCCATTATAGACGCCTCTATAATTTTCTAGGGTCACTACAAGTTCTCTCTGGGTGCATTTCTGAGGGTTTGAGGGTGTTTCATTTTTTTCTGTATTTTTTCAGACTGTTAATAAGGTAGTTTAGGTCGCTAGATGGCGCCAATATTACAACAAAGCCCACAAACTATTTGTGAAACTAAATGTACTGTATATAGGCAATTGTATACTGATTTGCTTTAGTTTTAGGATTTGGCAGAGTTCATATAAAACATTTAACGCTGTATCACAAAACAGGTCATAGCATACAATCTACCATTTTAATTATGGACTGCATCTTACAACAGACATGGATAGATTTTTAAACCCAGTCCGTGTTAATGTATGTATTGTTATTTGAGATAATCTTTCAAAGATTCTCTTGTTCAAAAACAATAACTTGCGTGTTTATAGGCATTGTTGCCGAAACTTTAGAATCATTAAAAGCATGTGCTTTCGAATGGGAATTTGGAAGGCTTGAACTGTACATTGGAAAGGGATCCATCATGTTTAGCAATTTTGTTTTAAAAAGGAAAATAAAGTTTTACTATTTTACAAGTTCATGAATAAGAAGAAATAGCCATAGCAGTCAAAAAACTCAAATTTCACATTGTACATACATAAGGCTATTTAATAAATGTATAATTTAGAGCACAGTTTTCTTCGTTAAATCTATGTTTTGATTTGTTCCGTAATACCGTTCGAGTTATCTAGTTACAGAAATGTATTGGGAATTGGGAATTCTGATACAGACACGCGTTTAGACCGCAGAGACGTGGCCTTTGAGTTACTTGTGTGGATGTTTTTGGTGAGTCACTACAATACCACTAGTATGGCACACCCTATACCAGTCAAAGAAGCTCTCTGGTTAATCCTTCAACACTAAATGCAAGTGTAAAAGTAGGTATTACGTGCAAATACCAGAAATATCCCTTTAAATCCACCTGTTGGGGCGCCAGTGTCTGCGCCTTCGGTATGGTGGGGCTATAGGTTAACTGTGGTATGAAGATGCCGTTTATTACGTGTTGTGCCAGGAGTGTAGCACAGCGCTTATTTTAATACATTCGCATGGTAGCCAACCAGATTCTCTGGTCGCTTTACTATGGATTACCTTTGCCTGCCGATTGCATTGTTCCTATCAGGGATGTTTTTGCGCATAGGCTAATTTGGATATCTTGATTATCCATTTCGTGACATCGTTTGGATATATGATTTCAGTTATGTTCTATTGTGTAACAATCTCTGCACTCAAATGTCAAATTGTTATTTTTTCTTGTCCTTGTCTAATTTTCAATTAGGAAATTGAGCGGCAACACGTTTGGACTTCAAAGTAAGATCGATTTGGTTAGACACGTTCCGCAACAATTTGTTGCAAATATTCAGAGCAAAGTGATGTCCTTATCACCTCGACTAACCATGGCAACATAATGATTTTCGGTTTTTGAATGTAATTCAACCGAGTCCTCTTTTGGGAGATTTTTCTCGTGTTATTCAATTATGTTCACTTTCGCTGCCTTCTGTTATATGCTGTCGCTGGTCCTCTGTGCTTCCCTGATCTTCTTCGCGATATGGCATGTAAGTGAGGTTTTCATTACTTATTTTTGTTGGTGTTTGAGTTTTTCTGATATATTTAGCTTTTTGTTTCGGAATGTTAATGGTTAGGGACAACATCCCGGAATGGGTGTGTAATAGTCTAGTGTAATATTGTGCATGCTCACATTCTATTTGCTTGAAGAGAATATTTATGCATTATTTGATGTATTCAGATGTCATATTTTAAAGCCCAACCTATTTTTATTTCAGTTGTATTATGATTCCCATTTACTGATTCCACCAGTTCGATTATAAGATAAAACATCTCCAATTTAGATGAAAGTGTGGAATTGTATCTTGGACATTTACACGTACAGCATTCCTCGCTACATTCTTCTATGTGGTCGTATTTTGTATTTATTTTGTTATTGCAGAAGATGTTGCAATTCTTTTCTGACTCAGGCATTACGCACCACTCTGCAACTACTGGGACATCTGTCAGTGACGTTGGAAACGCTGTTCTGACCGACTAAGACTAATTCTCTCTACACGGTTTTATCTGGGTTATATTTTCATTATTCTAACGGGCTGTGCGTCCCTGTAACACAGACACACAAATAACAACGCATTACAATATTTTAATAATCGAATTATTTACTCTGCAAGTCCTTGCGCCCTCCTGTGGAGCTTTATGTAACAGATATGGGTCTGGTTCCACATCACACCCCTTGGGCCCCATCGTGTCTTTGCATAGCAACAGACCTGAGACTGACATACAGCATCAGGTTCACTACTGAGAGCTCAAACAGTTATAGGGGGCATTGACATCTGTCCATATTGCATATATACAGAGCAGTGGACATGTCCCACCTATAGCCTTTAATGAGACTGTTGCAACTCAGGTAGACCTATAACATACAGACAGGGCCGGATCTACATTTTATGAGGCTCCTGGGCACAAGTGTCTTTGGAGGACCACCCCACTCCCAAAGTCTGGTAATGTTCACACACACACAAAGCCCCTTTCGCCTCCATGTAAAATATCTCCTTCTCCTCTTAGATTTTCATGTTGTTTACAGAAATATTTTGAAATTACTGGGACCTTTTTCTGTGATATCCCCTATCTTGCTTCTTATTTTTTCTAGAAATATAACTGTGGCCTACCATATTCTTCTAGCATAATTTCTGCACAAATGTTCTGGTGTTAGAAAATATATGAATTATTTCAAATCCTAATAATCTGAAGATTTGTTATAGCCTAAATGTTGTGAAAATTTTATAATGTGCTTTTATATCAAGTTAATCTCAATTTAAATATAAAAAGTACATTTACATTAAGTCATTTAGCAAATGCTTTGTTTTATCCTACACAGCTTTGTCAGGCTAAGAACAATCATAGCAACCTCTACTACAAACACTGACAAAAGAACTCTATACACCAATAATAATAATCAATACATATAATTGACTATTATTATCATCTCACATTCATGGAAATATCAAATATAAATATACTATGTATTATATACAATACTAAATACATAATATTAAATAGATCTCATATCTAACACATGCTGGTAGTTAGAGGCTATATAGAGGTATAGGTAGTGGAGGGCCCCTGGTATGGGTTGTGGAGGAGGTGCCTTAGTGTGGTTTGATGAGGAGGCCTGGTGTCTTGTAGCCCGAGGCTGCTAATGTCAGAAACCACTGGGCCCAGGCCCCATTTGCCCAGTCCGTAATCCGGCTCTGCATACAGATCATGCAATGATCAGGCTAGCCATTTGTCCAAAATTGGACCTTTGCACATTCTCACTATGGATGTTTTCATTCTGTTTGTATACTGTATTCATACACCAATCAGCCATAACATTATGACCGCTGACAGGTGAAGTAAATAACACTAATAATCTCATTATCATGACACTTGTCTGTGGGTGGGATATATTAGGCAGCAAGTGAACATTCTGTCCTCAAAGTTGATGGGTTAGAAGCAGGAAAACGGGCAAGTGTAAGGATCTGAGCGACTTTGACAAAGGCCAAATTGTTGATGGCTAGGCGACTGGGTCAGAGCATCTTCAAACCTGCTGCGCTTGTGGGGTATTCCCAGTATACAGCGGTCAGTACAGTACCTACAGTATCCAAAAGGGAAAGCGGTGACCCAGCCACAGGGTCATGGGCAGGTGGCTCACTGATGCATGTTGGGAACGAAGGCTCCAACCAATTAGCTTCTGTAGCTCGAATTGCTGAATAAGTTAATGCTGGTACTGATAAAAAGGTGTAATAACCCACAGTGCATCACAGTTTTTTGCGTATAGGGCTGTGTAGCCGCAGACCAGTCAGGGTGCCCATGCTGACCCCGTCCACAGCCGAAAGCGCCTACAGTGAGCATGTTAGCATCACACCTCGACCACGGAGCAGTGGAATAAGGTAGCCTGGTCTGATGAATCATGTTGCCTTTTATGTCACGTGTATTCCTTGATGGCATTGGCCTCTTTCTGCAGGATAATGCGCCCTGCCACAAAGAAAAAATGATTCAGGAATGGTTTGAGGATCACAACAACAAATTAAGGTGTTGACTTGGCCTCCAAATTCCCCAGATCTCAATCCAATCAAGCATCTGTGGGATGTGCTGGACAAACTGGTCCGATCCATGGAGGCCCCACCTCGCAACTTACAGGACTTAAAGGATCTGCTGCCAACATCTTGGTGCCAGATACCACAGCACACCTTCAGAGGTCTAGTGGAGTCCATGCCTCGACAGGTCAGGGCTGTTTTGGCGGCAAACCCTAAATGTAGGACTTCCTCTAACCTAACCTAACCTTGTAATATCCAATAATGTATACTAAGCCTAAGCCAAGTCCTAAAACCCCAATTATTTGCCTCATTATACCCCAAAACTTAGAATAAGACTCACAACTGTGGTCTTGTTCCAACAAAATGGAGACTTATGGGAACCCCAGTGGTTGTGAAGGCAGGGTATATGTTATTTCCAGCTCATCCATTCTCATTCAAAAACAGAAGCTTAAACTGTAATAAACACTACAGAACTTAACTGTGCATAATGAGAACAGCTTGTTATGATGTCTCTTTGGTAGGATGGCACGCATGCATAGTGAAATACATGGCTTCACCCAGGCATCATCCAAGCAGTTTTAAGACATGATCCACATACACTATGAAAATGAAATTTGCCCATGCATGCTACAGCAATGGACCATTTTATTATGTGTCTTTAATCTAATGATCCTGTATATTATCTTATCCCAATACTAGACAAGTTTATTACACCAGTGCTTGTTTTTAAGTGGACCAGTCAGGGGTAACATGTCCTGCATGGCTTTGACGTCCCTAACCCAAAATGACCTGAATTCCTTCTCTATGTCTCATATTTAAACTGTCTCACTTATAGAGAAAGATACTCAGAAAGGAAATGTCTTGTGATTTATCATGGCCTGTTATAACAGGTATTGTCATATTTCACAGGACATTCACTATACTTTATTAGGGCTGACTGATGAAAACACTATTAGACACTACATTGTCTGGAGAATTTGGACCATTTGGCTGCCCTACATGAAATCACTGTTTCAGTATTAGTGACATTGCTTTTTCCTATATTCATATTGTACATCTAATATCTATAGCTGAATTTTTCTATATTTAAATACACAAGTTTGAGTGAGAAAGACAAGCTGGCATCCCAAAAAACTCTAAAATCTCTTCAGTAAAACTATCCAGTAAAACCTACATTGTAATGGACACAGTGTGTATCTAATAAATTAGCTCATGGGTATAATGGCCAGTAATCCAACATGAAATCCTGGTCATATTATTTCTCTTGGAATATTATTACAGATAACATAATTGGTTTGTAGCAGGAGAGACAAGTTTTTCAGCATATTTTGTTTGGAAAGGATCCAGTTTCCAGAAACTAGATCATGTTCATATTCTGGATCATGTTCATGTTTTGCTCAAGTGTTTTAATCTCAGCACATACTTTGTGCTCCTTTCACAGAGAACAGGTTACTCCGAAAAATGTAATTAATTTTGATCAGCTGCATCACTATCACATTATGATATTATTGTAATATGACTTAATATAATAGCACAGTATAATGTTAGGGTACTGTAATACCAAAACACCATCTCACTGAATCATGAATGATAATCGTCAATGATTTTAAATCCATCCAGGATCATTCCTCATTTTAAACATTTGTGCTCAATTGGTTTAAATTGAAGGGAATAAAAAAATACGGGAATTGTGATTCAGCCTACAGTGAACATATCTTACAGCCGCTGAGATCGTGTTTGCAAACAGTTGTTTAATTGCCTAGTTGGGTATGATATTTTGCCGAGTGGCGTGGCTGTTGAACTTGATCCATATCGGGATTTTTGCCTATACCAGCCTATAGAAACCCCCATAATACCAATATTCAGCCACTCGGTTTAAGGTAACATACAAAGTGAACTGTTGTTTCCTGCATTCCACTAAAGTTCACACTCACCAACAACAATGGTCGAGTGATTTCCCTCCATGTAGCATTGCTCTTAACATATTAATATAAGTCTCACTGGGGTGTGGCAGTTCCAGTGGATCCAAGGAGAAAAAAACTTTTGCCCATAGTAGTCCCCCTGGCAAAGACAGCATATGTTAACACATTCTACTCACATTGTGGCTATTATGTGTTTCTGAAGCTTTTAGTGGATGCCAGTTACAGTTAGGGCTGTGTTGAGACTTTTAATAAATTCCCTCAAGAAATCATTGTCGGAAGAATTTTTGCAACCCTACTTACTCTACACTGCTATGTACAGAAGGAAACTGAAGGAGTCACGGTTTCTGTCCAAGTGTTTTAATGTAGTCAAGTATTGTGGAATGCTATAGAATTGATCACTGTTAAATGTGG
>JACXGJ010003605.1:13563-52407 GCA_016801105.1 Esox niger
CTCTAAAGCCCATCTTCATCTGGCAAGAGGCAGGCATTTTGTTGTTCTGAGCTGAGGGAAAATAAAAAAAAATCTTGCCATGCTTATCTTCGGATAGACCTATAAAGTATCCATTCCACCTCACATATGGGGCAAATAGTATTTAAACATTTTAGACAGAACGCTTTAACAGACATAATGAAATACATTAAAACTGATTTTTTTTCCCTGAATGAGTGCAGCTGCTGTATTCTGCTGCCACTTCAAAAACAACAGCAGACCCAAAATGGACAATCTCCAGTCCATTTGTTAGCCTTCCAAATGCTTGTACTGGGCACAGGCATTTAGTTGGTATTCAGTTCTGTCTGTTGATTTGGGACATCTGCCTGCAGAGAAGGTGTGAAGACCAGACTAAGGACCTGTCCACGATTGCCTTTGCAGTCTTTTTATTGGCTGGGTCTCCGTTTGCCATTTACATGCAACTTCTGTTATCAGAATATAAAGACTGCATTGAAAAGCCGTGTTTAAGCTCACAAAAGCTCTATTGTGTTCAAATCTGGCAATCAGACTACTAAAAGCACATTAAGTGGGAGTTCCAAAAAAAATGTTTTTTTGGTGCAACAGGCACCTTCTTTTATTGAACATTGAAAAATATGTTCATAGTGTATGAGAACAGCTTGTTTCATTTGATATGTTAGCCAGCTAGCATATTCGAGAATAAAACAAATTGCTATAGTTATCGTTACCAATTTGTAATAACTTTAGCTGTGTTAACTAGCTCGCTGTCTAGTTAAATAGTTTACCTAGAAAAGGGCAGTTTATAGCATAGCATTTGGGAACATTGAGACAGTAATTGAAAGGCTGCCAGTTCAAACTAAAAAAAAAATCCGGGAAGCTCATCTGAGGATGAAGCCCTACTCCCCATGGCAGTGAATATGGCAATGCACTGCACCTCTCCAATTTGGCACAGCTCGCTTATTCTAAGTCCTCATTCTTATCACACTGTTCACTTAATTAACCAAGAAGTATTCACCACCACATACACAGCCAAAACAACCCTATCCAACCTCCTTGAATTGTGTGCTCCATTAATCGATGGCATCCTGCTCAGGGTTTATGACAAAACCATGAATAATGAATTATTAACACAAAACTTGTAGCCTTTTGCATCTGAATTGATTTCCTCAATATAATTTGTGGTGTTATTTTGAATATACAAATTTTTATATGGATGCCTAATGCAGAATGACAGTTGTGTAAGGCATGTTTTAAGAAACAGACAACAGCAGTTAAGTTGTGATTCGTCCATGAACTCATTTAATGTGGGAGTTGCTCTTCATTTTGCAAGGCTGCGTAATGTGACATGCAGGCTCAATATGGCTTGTAAACCTGTGTTACGGTATTTAAAGGCCCTCAAAATAAAGTGTTATTATGTAATGTAATATGCAATAGTTTTAAAAATATATAATAAAGGTCAACAACAGCAGCTCCTTAGCAGTAAAACGGATTCCTGTATCGGGACAAACCTAAGAATTAAATCAAAGTTTAAATGTTTCTAGATATAGAATAAGATGACTGAAATGTCCAGCCAAACACGTTAATGAATGAACATTCACACCCAATGAGCGAAAGGAGTCACGGTAAAAGTTAAGCAAACGTTTAGTTGAAAGACTTATTGAAAACTTCTAAAACTGGCATGATGCCAAACGTTGGAGACAGGGTGCCATCATGCGGTGAGGATGGTAAGGGTGAAAATGCAGCATTTATTTGCAGAATATTCCATCCCCACAGAACACATGACTGCCCAATGTGTTTAGAAATATTGTAGGCCGTCAGCCCATGAAGATTTCCTGGAACATGAAAAACATACAATAGAGCCTGCTGGAATCACCACAGGGTTGTAAATGTGTGTCTACCAGGGGAAATAAACTAGCCCAGCTTCAAGCTGCTATTCCAGTCCTGTGTCAAGTAAATCCCCTTCAAAACACACACACACACACACACACACACACACAGACACTTGCCAAAGAAATGCACACGTGACCCTGGGGATTTAGACACAAACACATCAACTCTCTCCTATGCCTCTGTTTGGCCAGGGAAGCAACATATAATGAATGCTTTCTCTATAGGACAATACTCGCCTATGCAATTACTAGCCTTGCATCTTTTGTCCTGCTATGCTATGATTGTTGTGCTAACTCCTCCTGTAACTTTTCCTATAAAACTACTGTCAGAGGTAGTGCCACAGACACAGCCACAGCCAGTTACACAACTAGAGTTAACGACACAGCCACTGACTGATAAACACTGATGCAGACCGAGATCTAAATAACTCTCTCTCTCTCTCTCTCTCTCTCTCTCTCTCAGATAACAGCGTTTGACGAGCTACAGGCTGACTTTAAGGTCCCCATCGATCAGGGCAATCCACTCCATGCGGTACGTGTGTACATCTACTGTGTTGTGTGTGCGCGAGGTTTTGGACAAATGATGTGTTGCGTATTTACACAAATACAATTCTAAAATGAAAATGCTCAGTTGTTAACTATAATAATAAATGGGCTCTAGTTTTACATAAGTGTGCCATGTAGTGCTATTTCAGGCCCACACTTATATTATTTTAGTATTAATAATGACCACTTCATCTGAGGAAATGGAACACTAGGGGTAGATAAAGGACAGGTTCTGCTCCTTGAATCCCTTCAGGGGGTTTCTTGATTATTATTCCCTCTGACTCCAGAACAGACAAGAATAATTTGAGCAATTTCAGTGCAATGTCCCTGTGAAAACATTGTTTAGAGGTGACTTTGTCTTGCATTACATACCCACAGTGTGCTGTCAATATACTGTCAGCATATAAAATGGAGGGAACCCATTGCAATTAGTGTGTCTAAAAACAGTTGCTTCAACATATTTCTGGAGTCCAGCTTTGAGTTTGATCCACGCTTCCAATATTATTTCCTTTTGTGCCTCGCCTGGAACTGGATTCCATGGTCAGATTAGACAAAAATAAAGCTTTTTGTCCACACACAACAGATGTCAGTATAACATTTAAAGATGTATAGTGATGCGGAAGAAAACCTACTTAACTGCTTTGAAGTATTTTGTTGGATATGTCATCTTGGGGAACTGTTTGGCTTTCAAATGCCCTGTATACCTTGACAGGATACATGGTGTCATTTTCTCTGTGAAGTACCTGGAGGTTCTAAAGCCATATCTGTATATATCAGTGCCAGGATCCTCTAATGTTACCATCTTTGAAACTTCCATCAGTAATGATCCAAGGCATGCCACCAGTTCCACACAAACATTGGTCTCAGACCTCATCGGTCAAGGTTTTGGAATGGCCGAGCCAGTCCCTTGACCGAAACCCCATCGAAAACATGTGGAATGACCTGAAGAGGAGAGTCCACCAGTGAGGACGAAAGACTCTAACCAATCTTGAGAGGTTTTGCATGGTTGATTGGTCTCAGATCCTTTGCTGTGTGTTCTCATTTTTCATCAAGCACAATGAGCGAAAACTCCATGATGTTGTATTCGCGGAAAACTTTTACCTCATTCGGATTAGATTTCTCGTATTTTGAGTGCAGGACAGCAGTAATTGCTCGTAGCCTCATTTGCCAATCTTTGCTGAGGTTCATATAATTCAGAGTGACACTGTATTACTTGTTTGACTTAAAATGTCCCTGCAAAAAACATTTTGAATCTTTTAGAGACAGAGCCTTTCATGGTAGTGATGTCACGTGTGACAGACACTGACTGCGATGAGCCCGTCTTTTGTCTGCGGGAGTAACACATGCGGTTACCAACACAATTAGAAGAGCAAAAAAGCGGTGTGACGTCATGCCTCTGGCTTTCAGCCATTCAGCATTCAGGACCCGAACCACCCAGTAGGTAATAATGAATATGACATCTGGAAATAAGTCAAATCTGAGGGGACGCACGCCGCTCTGCCCCAAGGCCTCTGTACTCTGTCCCTTCCACTGTGACATGCATACCAGCCTGCCTCATACTTTCCCTCCCTCAGGGGTTATTGGAGATGGATGACTTCCTCCCTGAGGACCTCCCTACTCCCCTGCCATGCTTGCCACCTCTGCCACCTTACGCTCACACCCAGGGAGCAGGATAATTAGTGCCTGACTGTCATCTTCCCCCTCCCAGGGGTCTTTCTGCGAGTAAGGGCTCATCCTGAAGGAACCGCAGTGGGAATCCACACAGACTCACACGCGCACACGTTCACGCAAACCTACAGCGTGCACACAAACAAACATTGACTTCAACACACATCTGTGAGTCTCTGTGGTCCTCGGGCTGCAGGCACAGATAAGACGACAGATCCTATTATCATTTTGGCTAGAAAAGGGAGTAGTGCCAACAGATGCCTGAACGAAATGTATTTATTGCTACGTTGTGTGTGTTCAAGAATAGTTTGGAGGTGTGTCTGTTTCTGGTGCACAAGTTTGTGTGTGATCCTGGTTTAACAATACATGTCCCATGAAAATTGTACAACAATTTCAGTCCCTGCAAAGAAAATACTATTTATGGCTTTGGGGTTAGGTTTATGGTAAAACGTTAAGTTGAGGTTGGTGTTACAATCGGATTTCGTTTTAGGTTTGTGATTAGATTTATTGTAAGGCTGCAGGGTTAAATTCAGTCATAATGGTTAGGATGTTCTGTTAAGGTGAGTTACAGTTGTAGTAAGTGTCTTTCAGGCCCAGATGCAATTTTCCCCATCAGTGTTAATGCAGAAAGGATCAGTGCCTGCGCTCAGTCCCTTATTTCCCAATAGCATCTGTTGCTTCTTGGAATCTGCTAGGGATAATTAATTGATTGGTGGTGTATTGCCCTTTTCTAAACACCCAGAGCATTTTACATAGTAAAGAGGTCAGCTCACCAATTCATGCATGGACACCAATGTGAGCTAGAATGCTCAGCACACGTTATCTATCAGGTAAAGTCTTGTATGACAATTACTAATAAAATGTGGCCAGGTTGGTAAGTTTGCCGATATCGAATTGCAACCGGATCTCATGGGGACTAAGTTGGATAGTTTACGTAAATCCATGGCACCCGATTTCACATGATATGTTAGGTTACATTACAATGAGCTACCAAAATGTATATAAATACATATAATACGAATTGGCTAAAACGTAACATTTTTCTATTATTTTGTAAAATATTTTATGAACGCTATTAAAACGTATATGTTAAGAATGCCAGACCAACATGTCTTATGTTACAAATGGTAAGAAAAAGTGTCATACATTATGAATTTGCACAAAACACCCAAGTCATGTTTTGAACCAGCAACATTCAGCTCTGAAGGCAGGCAGTCTACCTACTTCTCCACACTGCGATAATGGATTTTGGGGGACAAGAAATGGCCTTACCAAGGTCGCTACAATATGTCCAAACGGCATTTTTAACATTACAGTTAGTTTAATGTTAGTTATTACTGCACTGGGCTTAAGATTAGGTATCACGGCACTGGTGTTAAGGTTAGGGCTAAGGTTTGGGGTAAGGTTAGAAATAAACAAAGGTTAGGTTTGGTTTGGTTAGGGTTAGGTATCACAGCACTGGTGTTAAGGTTAGGGCTAAGGTTTGGGGTAGGGTTAGAAAACGACAAAGGTTAGGTTTGGTTAGGGTTAGGTATCACAGCACTGGTGTTAAGGTTAGGGCTAAGGTTTGGGGTAAGGTTAGAAAACTACAAAGGTTAGGTTTGGTTTGGTTAGGGTTAGGTATCACAGCACTGGTGTTAAGGGAGAGGGGTTAAGGTTAGGTATCACATCACTGGTGTTAAGGTTAGGGTTAAGGTTTGGGGTAAGGTTAGAAAACGAAAAAGGTTAGGTTTGGTTTGGTTAGGGTTAGGTATCACAGCACTGGTGTTAAGGTTAGGGTTAAGGTTAGGTATCACATCACTGGGGTTAAGGTTAGGGTTAAGCTTTGGGTTAGGGTTAGAAAAACATTGAGTATTTACATAAAATAGTCTATGTAGTCCCCTGAGACCAGGTTGCAATGTTACCACCAAGTCCAAATGGATTTTTTTGTAAACACAGTCAGGAAACACTTTATATGACTCTTGACACACAGGCATTGGGATTTCTTAATACCAAGGTGAAATCTACTAAACAATGACCTGTGGACTGCTGATCAAAGGGCCTGGACAGATGTTTGTTCCTGTGTGTAGAGCATTTCTTTGGTGGCTGCACACAGTACTTCTCTGTCAGGCATCTCGACACTGTTGTCTTTGTTCCACCATTTCCAAACAGCTTGAAGCAGAGAGAAAAGAGCAGCGAAGGGGTGTGGATAAAGCAAAGGCTCTAAATAGAGTTGCCCTTTCTGCCCTGCTGCCATCTATCTAAAAAATGAAGGGCCCAGCTTCTCCTGAAAAGGCTTGCTGGGTCAACAGAATATTCAGCAGTTTTGGGCCCCCCAAAAATAATCTCCTCCTCTGACTGTGAGATAATGCAAAAAGTTAGGCCACCAGCACTGCTCTGTCAGAAAAGGAATGAACGGCAGCGATGCCTGTCCAAATTCCCAGTCACATCTATAAAACACACCTCCTTATTATGCATCAGATTGACTCACTTTTCTCATTAGTGGGGAAAAAGTCTCAACCAAAAGCTGCTTGCCACTATATGTTTTAGTAACATTGGCATATTGGTACCTACACTGCCTGTTATACACTTTAATCTGCTTCTCCAGCACTACCACTTCCCAGCCCATTTAAACTCCTGGACTTCTGCCTGATTAGGCTATCTGTTACAGGCTGTTATATTCTGTCCAGAGATAATATTTTTTATATAAATTAAATTAATGAATCCCAAAATAAATAGCCGTATCTATACAACCCTGAATATTATCATGTGATGTTAAATGTTTCATGCACTGAAGCGTCCTTTGTAACTCAGGTTTTATATGATATACTGAAGTAATGTGCACGTGTGGTCCAGTGGGTTAAGATCTGGATATAGAGCTCTGTCAGCTGAAGAGAACACTGTCATGTTTATTGTTTATTGTGATCACTTTAAATGTGGGAAATGGCTGTGAATAGTAGCACATCTGGATCCATAGGAGTAAAGACTAAGACACAAAGTGAGACAGATTTTTCCTCAATATAAATGATCAGCAGTCGACAGATCTCTGTTTCTAATGGTCAGTTGAGAGAACCGAGCCTTGATTATTTTCTGATTCACCTTTTTTCACAATGTGTTTTTATTTCCATCGCTTACTCATTAGTATAAAAACAGTCACTGGGAAGATAGCTGAATGAAGTTGAGATATATATATATATATTTCCACAGCAAAAAGGATGGGTAAAAAGGGTTATTTCTTGTCAACAAAGGCAGGTGTACAATCTCTATAGACTCTTCTTACCATCTGGGGTTTGGCTGTTGTTCATCGCTTTCCACAAAATTTTTCCCAGTTAGTGCAACTTAGAAAAGAGTCCATCCTTTTTCAAACTCTGTGAGTGCAGTTTACCTTATGATACATAAAAAAGATGGATGACTGTTTTCTTAGTTGCAATTCCTGGGAAAATTCTGGACCCTAGTCCTATACAATTTGCTGGGTTTTGTATTTTGTTATCCATTAAGCTATGCATAATGTTCCAACAAATTGCTTTTATTGTGTATGATTGTGTATTTCACTATTAATACATTATTGATTTATATTAATGAAGAACCAATGGGAAATGTTCTGCTTTTTAATAAAAACCTGGGTATGAGAAAATCTTGTTCTGCTTTATCTTATGACCGTCAATTTAATGGAACTCATATGATTTACATATTTTTTATGCTATACGCTGTGTCTGGTAGATATACATGGGGCTGGTCATGGCATAAAAAATATGCATATTTTAGTGAGGCAAAAAAGAGAATAAATGCAATTGCAATGTACATCCAACGTGGGGCAGCTGCCTTTAATTGGGTCCAATCAAATCGGCAGCCCAGAAATGCCTAAAGTTACCAGAAAAAATACACATTTGTTAACTTATTTTTTTCATCTAGGGGAACTGGGTAGCCAGTGTTTAATGTGCAGTTAGGAACAAATGGTCAACTAAAAAGCAACGGAACACATCTTCCACTTTGTGTACTGTAGTCAACTCCGTAAAGGTACACGCTGAACGGCTTCTTATCTGACAAACAATCTTCTCTCGACAGTTTCTTTACATCTCTTCTCTTTCATCAGCCTGAACCTCAGTTTACTTCAGTTTACTTCTTATTTACAGTACCCCAGCACACTTGCTTGTCAGGCAAATTCTCGCTGACTAACATTTCAAAGCAGGCCCGTTCTAATTGCTTGCTAATGAGAAGTGTTGAAGTGTCAGCAGCTATCTGGCATCTTTATGGCTGCCACAGGGATATATTAGCATGGCCTCATTCATACTCCAGAAGATGATAGCAAAGAAAAACATGGAAGAGGCAAGTTCAGGTTTGCCCAAATTATGTGCTGCAGTCCCAAAATAGGGCTAATTTACTGTAACTTTGCATAGAGGTTGGTTTCTTATGTTGATGTACTGCAGCAGGTCATGTGAGTACAGGGGTGAGGGAGCAATGCAATGCAAATTGGAATAAAGCCTCCTGCAGATTGAGTTAATATATACACACTGATGAGTCTTAACATTATGACCACTCACAGGTGAAGCGAATAACGTCAATCATCTCCTAATAAGGGCACGTGTCAAGGTCTGGCTGGATTAGATGGGAAGTGAACAATCAGTTCTCATAGTCGGTGTGTCGGATGCTGGAGGCAAGGACCGGACGACTGGGAGTCAAGACCTAGGTAACTTTGACAAGGGCCAAACTGTTATGGCCAGACGACTGGGGCAGAGCATCTCTGAAACAGCAAGGCTTGTGGGGTGCTCCCGGTCAGCAGTGGTGTGTACCTACACAGTGGTGTTGGGCACCCAAGGTTCAGCGATGTGCGAGGGCAACAAAGGCTGTGCCATCTGGACTGAACCGAAAGCAGGTCTACTATGGCACAAGTCCCAGAAAATGTTCATGATGGTTACGGTAGGAATGTGTCGCAACACGCTGTGCATCGCCCCCTGCTGCATATGGGGCAGCATAGCCGCAGACCGGTGCCCATGGTGCCGGACCTCAGAGCAGTGGAAGGAGGTTACCTGGCCTGATGAGTCCTTTTGACTTTGGACGGCTGTCTACGTGTTCCCTGTTCCCAGGATGCGCTGTGGAAAGGTGACAAGCCGGTGGAGGGAGTGTGTTGCTCTGGGCTGGGAAACCAGGCTTAAATGCGGATGTCTCTTTGACAGGTGTCACCGACCTAAATTTGGTTGCAGACCAGGTACACCCCTTCATGCCAATACCCTGATGGCTGTGGCCTCCTTCAGCAGGATAATGCTCCCTGCCACACTGCACACATTGTTCAGGAATGGTTGGAAGAACAGGACGAAGAGTTCAAGGTGTTGCCGTGGTCTCCAAAATTCCCAAATCTCAATCCGGTGGGAAGTTCTGGATCAACAAGTCCAATCCAAGGCAGCTTCACCTCCCAGCTTACGGGACTTGAAGGATATGCTGCAAAAACCTTTGTGCCAGATACCACAGGACACCTTCAGGGGTCTGGTAGAGTCCATGCCTCAGGTGGTCCCCACTGTTTTGCAGCACATGGAGGACCAACAGCATATTAGACAGGTGGTCATAATGTTTTGGCTCGTCAGTCTATATATAAAGGAAATATATAAATAACTTAAATCAGAATCCAATTCTAAATTATATCTCCTGCATTTAATAATTGATTTTATAAATTTTTATATCACATTGCAGGTCTTTTGAACTGATGACCTATTCACCTTTGCCTGTGAAAAACTCAATATTAGTATATGATTTGGGTCAACAAGGACAAATTAAAACAAAAAAGGGCATGTCATGTTAAAAAGTTTCCTGTTAATAATTTTAAAGTAAAACTTCGTCATGTAAAACTCAACACACTGCACCTTCAGAAATAAAATAATGTAAGAGTTTACTAAAAAAAGATAGATAAGAAAAGGGATTAATTGTCCCATCAGGTTTGGAGATAAGAAAAACAGCAGAGTGTAAGTATCTGAAGCTCGACTCGAGATTATCCACCAGTCTGCATGTTTCTATAGTGTGCCAGCAAACCTGTTACAGTGGTCTTAGTAAGAACATATGCTTTGCCTGCTTTCTACAGTGGTGTTACTTCAGATTACATTATTTAGAAGCATACAGTAGCTCTCCGTGATGAATTATACATCCCATCAGATGAGGTTCCTCTTATGTGAGGGGATTTTCAAAAATACTAATTAAATATGTATGTTTAGTCTTCATTAAAGTTGCTTTTCACAATAGCACAGCATTGCAAGCGTGGCTCTTTTAGAGCTCAGCCATGTAAACTTGGTATTATGGAGACACATGCAGACCTACACTGTGACTCTCAGGGCAAGGTATCCATCCACAACACGCACAGAGACAACAAAAGCCCAAACTAAGAAACATATCTGGGTAAGTGCCATATGCCGTTACTCTCACATGTGCCATTCAAGAAAATGAGCTTTCCTTGTCACCTCACATGGCATTGGTGTATCTAAATATGGTCCTCAGTGTCCTTGCCAGTTTCTAGTTGCACTGTAGAGAGAGGAGTGCTTGGCCAAGAAGTGGGGGTAGACAAGTGCTCTAGGCAGTGGTGGGTTGGCACCACAAACACAGACACAGGCAGAGGAAAAGGCAGTCTGCCTGGTCCTCTGGGGAGGCCAGTCTCTTACCTATCTCATTGTGGGGCAGCAGATAGGCCAGTGACTAGTGTGGCGTGTACTACAGGTTTTAATGACAAGACAGCTTTTTTCACTACAGTATATTCATTGAACTGTGTTGAATAGCATTACTTTTCTTTACCTCTGCACCTAATTTGGGGAAAAATTGTGTTTCCGTAGTCTGCTAAAAACAATTTAGGGTTTCCAGAAGCATTATTGCTGATTTATGTTCTGTTCATATTTATTCCCCACACACTGTTTCTGGTCTATTTGTAGTGAACAGGATACACTGGCAAATTAAATACAGTTATATCAAAGTTGACTCAATGTCTACAAGATTACATAATGATTATAATATTATATTCTACATAACAGGATGTAATATACTAGTGTGGTATAACTTCAGGCTAATGAAAGGCAAGAACATCTGGTCATTGAATGGCTAATGTATATATAAAAAATATATGCAGGGTCATTCAGCATATCAGCTATATGTGATCCATCTGTTTTCATTTATGGGCATACAGGTCTGAGTTATAGCCTACTATGAAAATATTTTAGAGCAGATGGAGCTAACAGGTCGTTATATCTCTGCATTTGCATATGCACAACAAAAGCTGGCAGATTCCGGATCTTTGGTTTGATGGACTACAGACAAAAAGTTGGATATGTGGCCTGTCTATATATTATATATATAGTTTTTTATTGATTGCAGTTTTTGTTCCAACAGAGAGAGAGACTCCGGAACATTGAGAGGATCTGCTGCCTGCTGAGAAAGGTAAATAACTTTTCTATTTTGAAAACAGTCCTTATTACTTCATTTGACTATAGTATGTCATTTAGATATTTTAGTGCCACCAACTGATTACACTCTTCAATCATTCATACTTGATGTAGTATATTTAGGAGAAATAAGTGCATTTCAAGGTGCTTAAAACAGGGAGTGAGAAAATAAGATGAGAAATCTAAAACAGGACAAATTATAATGGGAAAATTGCAATATTAAATATTATACAGTGGACCTGAGAGACTGAAGATACTAGAGATATATAAAAAATAGTTTAAATGAATTCAAATAAATGGTATGTTTTCTAAAACATGTTCACTGTTTCTAAGGCCCTCAGATCCACTGGCAAGCAGATTCAAAGGCCAGGATCATAGTGGCAGTTGCAGGTATTTGGCCAACATCATATGGGGATAAAGAAATATACAGCTGCTGTACCATCAGCGTAGCTGTGAATTTACACACCATGATTCTTAATAATACTTGGGTGACACCACAATTGTATTTAGATACATGCTCTCCACAAGCAATATGTATATATTTACTTGTAAGATATGTCCTAACATAGTTCATTTTTGGACCTGAGAGGCCAACCCAATTTTGGAGACAGACCAGTAGGACATTGTGATCTATACTGTCAGAGAGAGAGAGATTCTGATCATCGGCATTCAGTCTGAGGTCATTCGCCACTTTGACTAGTGCAGTTTATGTACTATGCCTGGCATGGACATTGTTTTTTAAATACAGTTATTAATCTTTACAGGTAGGCTTTGCACAGTACGCAATGTACCATAGATACTGTGTCTGAAACAACATTAAAGGAATAGTGTGAGATTTTGATTAATATATATATATATATTTTAAACTTTTGTCCAGGAAAGAAGATGCAAGCACAGTTTTTTCATAAGCCAGTGCTAACAACCTTTAGCATGGTGACTTGAAGTCTACATTAATAGCTAGCGCGCAAATAAATAATATGTAGGCCTATGAATTATTAAATAATTGTTTTTGTAGGGATGTATGATACCATTCATCAATTGGTGTTTGTTAGTAGGGAAAACTGGTCTACGTCACATAATTTTGTTGTCCAAATGAGCTCAAAACTATATGCTTGATAGTAAGACAAAATGCTGTTCTCCAAAAATTTGGAACAAAAAGAGTATCAGAGCTTTTCCTTCGGACATTACATGTAGGCATTTTGGGTAAGACATATCTGTTTAAATCATTCCCACAAATTTCTTTTCAATTCATATTAAATATATAGATATAATATATTCCCAAATTCTTGGGGGTGAGGCAAAATAGTTTGCCTGAGGGTAGCCTGTTGCCAAACCCTTCTGTAGGTCATTATACAAAGCATACAACTTAATAAACAAAACCAAGGACTATCCCTTTATTATTCTTGTTTTGTCGACTCACATTATGAATACGGAATGTTTTTGCAAAGGATTAAATCTTCCCCCTGCGCTCAGAGCTGTCTTGTCTATATAAAATACTGTGTCTGTGCCTAGTGCCTAAGGTCTTTGAGCCTGAAGTTACCGCTGTGGAGGTTGTGTGAATGTGTATGTTTGTGTGTGTGTGTGTGTGTGTGTGTGCGTGCCTAGGGCTTGTGGATTTGAGGCTGTTGTTCTTTGTCTGTGTTGTCTACTATATGCCTGAAGCTCATCTGTCACATCTGGGGACAAGTGTCCTTGCCAAACTGACCTAGAGTTAGGGTGGCTCTACACAACCAAGTCAGATCAGAACAGACGATCACCCTTATTGTCTTACCAGGCCAATCACACATTCTAGTTAATTTTTTCATTCAAGTTCTTAAGCCCTGCACTTGCAATGTTACTGGAGGCAATGGCCACCTCACAATTTTAGATAGAAACGTCTCTTGATGTTGTTGATGGATTGTGGGGTTTATTTTCAAACTGGCCTGGTTTTATGTCAGCAGGTACTGTACATTACAAGCCAGTCACAGAGGAGCACTAGCGGGTGGTTTTATTTCTCCCCGCCACGTTCAATTTGGGAGTGCGAAACTGCGGTGTTGTCACAGCAACAGAACCAACTATAGAGTGCTTCTCATCTATCTCTCCCTTTTATTTTGGTCTCATTCTCCCTTCCCAGTCCCCACACACCTCAGAGTACCGCAACACAAGCATAGCGGCAGGCAAGACAAGCTTGCTCATTTCCAAGGCAATGTTGCCTATATCACTGGTCTGTTCCCGATCTTAATAGACAGGAGGCCCATTTTCTCACTCACCTATCAGTGGAGAATAGAAAAAGTATCGAAATGATCGAAAGTTGGAAGTTCAAAGTAGGCTTTTTCCAGAGCAGAATCTATTTTTCCAGGGGTCTATGAAATAGAGAGTAGAAGGCGAAAGAGATAGAAAAGGAGCGATAACAAGGCAACTGTAAACATGTTCTCCCCAATGAATGATACAGCTCGTCCCCTTGGGCCAATTAAGAAATTCTGTGTGATTTTCAGTTGATTAGTGTTGTGTCCCCCTTGGGCCAATCAGTGTAATTTGGTAAATCCGGGTCATCTATGACAAGACACATAATTCACTATGCTTTAGACAAATTCAGGCCAGGGGTGTATCAGATGTAGAATTTCACTTGATTATTTTAACCCCACTTTTGGGGGAATGTGTCATGAAGTAAATGTTCGATCTGGAGGCACATTTTGGGGTTCTTTGGGGAAACTTTATTTTGGGACCCCTTAAGTCAGCTTTCCTCATTGCAAGGCATGCGGGTCACTGCTAAGGGCATCTCCTTGCATTAAGGATGGCATTATTTTTTTCTGGTTCCTTGAAGGATGGCAAGAAGTTCACCCAAATTTAGACAGAATCGGGCAAGCGGTATCTCAGATGTTACGTGACGTGCGTACAAAACTATGATGTCATTGATATTCCCCCTACCGATGTTTGGTGGAGGAAAAATCTGACAGCTGCTGCAGTGCTCTGGTGATTCTGAATTTTTGGATGGTGAAATCCCTATCCACTCCCCACACACACACACAGTGTCTGACTGGACCTATGCCATACCACCATGTCTGACAGTATAGACAGCTTCCAGTTCTTCAGGCAGCAATACGACAGATTGAACATGCACCCTCCAGAACCAACTCTCCAGGCTGCACCTCCACGCATCATTTAGCTCAGCAGATTAACAATGGATGGAGAGTGTCATCCAAATCTAAAGATTATGTCTATACTCAGCATTCCCTGAGGGAAGGAATGATGTACACCATTATAAATTTAGAATTTACATGTTAATTTACTGTCATGAAAGCCAGTAAATGAGACCGGTTAGATGACATCATAACCTAAATCTGCTTTATGAATCATAGTGGACAAATTCCTAGCAGGAGTGTTGCACAGGGAAAACCCATTGAGATTACTCTAAAGGGGGATCCCACAGCAAATTCAGAACAAAGGCCAAATCCCACTTTGGGGCATTAGGTTTGGAAACTGGCCTAAGGCAGCACACACCATTCAGGAATCAAACCACCAGCAGATGGGACCTGGAAATAGTACCTGACACTTATGTCAAGCTGATATTGCAACCAAATACACCTTTAAAGTTAAGAATAAATGGAGAAGCAAAGGCTATACATTACCATAAGATCATTTGTACCAGCATAGTGACCTTGGAAGCTTGAGCATACAATCAATCAATCAAATGTATTTGTATAGCCCTTTTAACATCAGCAGTTGTCACAAAGTGCTTTGACTAAACACTCAGCCTGAAACCCCAAGGCGCAAACAACAACTCCCAAAGAAGACCGAAATGTAGGAAGAAACCTAGAGAGGAACCAGGCTCAGAGGGGTGACCTGTACTCTTCTGGCTGTGACGGGTCAACATGAAGAGTGCTGGGCGTCAGCAGAGGGTGTGTGTGTGTGTGTGTGTGGGGGGGGGGGGGTCAGCAGGGGGGCAGATGGGGGGGGGGTCTGAAACCGGACTGTAGCATTTCATAAATGTTATTAAGTCATTCAGTAGTTGGGAAACTCATTTTTCTAAGCCTGGACCGGGGGAATACACATCTGTCGATATTGGCCTATAATTGTTTAATATGTCTGTATCCAGATGCGTTTCCACTAGGCTTAGTTTCCACTATTTTTGGTGAGTTTGGTAAACATCTGGAAGATAAGGAGCAATTCATTATGTTCAACATTGGCTGACCTAGCCCCGGAAATAGCTCCTTTACTAGTGTTGTATATAGATCCAACTTTTGTGTGTACATGCTTTTAACATGGTAAAAGTGCATTGCACCAGTCCAAGCTGGTCTTTGGGGAAAATGCTAACCTTAACCCGAACCTTACCTTAACATATTATTTTCATTCTCCAAACCATAGCCCTAAACTTAACTCAAACCTTAACCCTAGTAATGTGATGCCTAACCTTAACTGTGGCCTTAAATCTTATTCATAACATAAAATATCAACATATGTGCCAACTGCCGATCTGGGTCACAGGCACATGCTGATGTCAGCGTTCAGGTGTTGCGCAAATAATGGTTTTCATGACCGTTAAAATTCAGAAGTACTTCTCACTGGAGCACTAAAGACCTATATGTTCTAGGTCATTTGACCTCATCAAAGAATGCTGGCTGTTTTTAAATAGTTTTATACAGTTATACAACAATATTGTTAATGTGAATAGGTTCATTGGCAAGGGTTACTTAGTAACACTAATATTGCATTGCCATTAGAGATATAAAGCTCCAGAAATAATTTCCCAAAAAGTCTAAAAGGAAGGATTTGAGTGAGAAACAGAAGGGATGAAATTAAGAAACCACTGCAAATTGAACGCCTCTGTTCCTCACTCAAAACATTCCTCTTCAACTTTTTTGGAAAGAAAAAGGTGCAATGGTCTCTTGATTTTTTTCAGAGCTGTATATTAGGTGATTTATATTAATTTGTTTTAAATGCGGCATAAATATTTTTTATGCATTGATTTGCTATTCATAATTAAGGCAAATTTGGTGTTACATTAAAAACATGTTTAATGGACTGTCTTTATAGGCACTTGTCTGCTCAATGCAGTAGATCTCTGGGATGCAATATTTATTATTTTTGGCATTGTCTCTTGCCTCGGTTGATTTTGGCACCTGAGTTTTGGGTATTGGGGTTCTAAAAACACCTACGACATTATAACAGATTATGAAAATAAAATTATGTTTTGACTGTTGGTTTTCCTACAGGATTATATAAATTGTATATATTATTATACCCATTTGTCCAAAGTAGCTTTTGGATTGCACCCTCCTCAATCTGCATTGAATCTGGCAACATAATAATGACAAATTCTTTGCCTAATTTCAAAAGTCAGCGTTGACTAAAATGTTACATTTGTTCTATAAACAATACTAAAAAAAGTCCAACCAAGAAGTGTTGGTGTGTTATGGAGGTGAAATTTTTAGTGTAGAGAGGATTTTGTAGATTTAGAAATGATTCCAGAATCCTATTCCCATGATGGCTTTGCAATTAGGCTAAAAGTGTTTGTTTGTCTTTGCCTTCAGTGCTCCAGTGCACAAGGCTGGGGCCCTTACTGCTGGCAGGGTTTAAATTATTACCACTACCAATCAGCAATGTAAAACTACGAATTAGGTAATTTTTCCAAATACACTGCTCAAAAAAATTCTGTGAACACATGATCATCACATTACAACACCAAGTCAATTGAACTTCAGGGACATCAATCTGTCCAGTTAGGAAGCATAAGTGATTCTGAATGAAGGTCACCTGTTTTTGTACAAATGAAAGTGACACAACATGTGCACTGGAGGCAAAAGGAAGACAACCCCCAAAACATTGCTCTTGAGTCTGTCCTGGGAGACACAGCAAACCTTCTTGCATCTGTACATATGGATGAGCCATCCTGGAGGAGCTGGACTGCCTGTGCAACCTGAATGGGCTGCAGGTACCGCCTCATACTACCAGTAGTGACACGGACACTAGCAAAACACAAAACTACACAACAATCAGTCAGGAATGATGACAAGAACAACTCTGTGGCCACCACCTGCAAAATAATTCACTTTTTGGGGGTTGTCTTGCTGTTGCCTCTCCAGTGCACCTTTTGGCACTATCATTTGCACCAAAACAGGTGACACTGATTCACAATCACTTACTATATGCTTCCTAAGTGGTCAGATTGATATCCCTGATGTTTAATTGACTTAGTGTTATTCTGTGATGATTACATGTTCCCTTAATTGTTTGGGGCAGTGTATAAGAGAAATACTCTATGATTCCCAGGTATTGCTGAGCACATGCAGAGTTCTCAGAACATCTTGTACTATATACTGTTTCCCAATACAGAGCATTATGAACTCCTTCAGGCAATTTTTACTTCATCCAGCTAGTTTGCACTCTGATTCTGTTTCCAGTGTAAGGGGGTAGGAAGTGACAGGGCCCAATGATAGCTGTCAAAGCATATATCCTGTATTGTGTGCCTTTTGCATGTTACAGAATGTCATATTAGTGGAACATGGTTGTACTGCATTATATAGCACATAGATATGATGATGAAATATGAATCTACTGTAAATGTATGACAACCAAGGAAGAGGGGATAACTATGGTTAGTGGGTCTTAGTAGATTTGTGTCTTCACAGGATATTAAAATGGGAATTAAATGGGATTTTTGATTTTCCTTGACATCGCTTACATTTTCCATTTACAAGAACCTCTTATGCAGAGCAACTTAAAGTAGTTAGTACATGCATTTTCATCTTTTTTCTGACTGGAGCCATGCGGGAAGCAAATCCACGACCCTGGTATTATAAGCATCACGCTTTACCAACTGAGTTACATGGAAGCAACAGGACTGTAATATCACCCCCTGTTTTTCTAACAGGTCAGCCTAACCCAATGCCCAAATGTACAGAATTAACCTACAGGAGGGTTACAAAAACTAAAATCATGCATTTGGAATTGTAGCAACAAACAACACATCATTGCAAGCTCAGCACTGATAAGGAATGGGACTGAATGTTTCCTCAATGCCCAGATGTGTGAAGTTGCCAACTTCTCCCCCTGCCAGAATTATCAGAGCTTATGCAAAAGAACCAGCGCTCTGATCCCAAGCAGTGGGAGAGAGGAAAATAAAATAAAACTGCTGATTGACAGCCACAGCTAAGCAATTGGAATTATTGTTAATCATGCCCATGCAGTGTGTTTGGCATTGTAGATGGAATTAGGATTTGAAGAGTATACTTAACGTAAAGTTATTTGTCTGTTAGTGTTGTACACTTTTATCGAAATGATCATATGTTATAATGGGAGAATGAGGTTTGCATTCAATCTAATACTCCAATACTGATATAATATGCTTTGGCCAATGCATGAGTTGCTCCTGTAGCCTTCATTATTTCTTCATATAGGGCTATCCCAAAGGGCAATCCCAGAACTCACCTCCACATCTCTGTCTCTATGTCTCACCTCCACACTTCTGTCTCTACATGATAATCCCTATTCATTCCTCCCTTCCCCCCAAAATGGAGTGAGTTCATTGTACCTACTGGTTGCACAATTTTTGCTTAAATAAGCAACCTTTTCTTTCTTGTACTCCAAATCCCCCTCACAGCCAATCAGTGTCCAGCAAGCAAACGAGTACAGAACAGTCCCCGGTGGTTGCTGTAGCGGCAGATGATTATTCTTCAAAAGAGGAGCTACTTTTGATGTTTCAGTACGAGGTTTCCATCCTCTCGAACACATTGCCTCACACACCATTCATCTCCAAAGAAATTTGCATAGGATATTCAGTCGGTTGCGGACAGGAGGGAGAGAGGTTTTGGTTGGGCTTGACAGATGAGTGCTGCTCATTGAGGATGTAGATATATACCAGAGTACACACAAGCGGCTGGTGGTAGAAACACAGGCAGCTGATGTTGTAGAAACAGTGTCTGATGTAGGCCACCAAGAAATTGTTGGTTTTTGATAAAGCGTCTACCAGACCCGTTGATGTGGAGCTGCTGGAGCAGGAGGTACAACATTGTTTAATAAACTGCATTCAGGTCCTTGGGCTGTGATTCGGGCCTATCTTGTGACACACAGACTTCATGTTCATGTCTGGGTCGTTTCAAAAAGCGTGATCGAACTTGGGGCTGCAAACCATTGTTGGTTGCTTTGTTTATTACTGTGTACTGACATTGGACACAGAGACATCCTGTATAGAGTGATACATTCTGAACGGTATTACAGTTCGGTGACAGACAGCAATGCATTAGCATGAATCTCTGAAGCAATCACCTCTAGTTACAATGGTGCAGTGACAAACTGTCTGTCAAGTGGTACGACAGAGCCACAGAATCATTTTTTTATACATTGCCACAGGCACTGTGTCACTACAGCAACAGCTTGATCTGCACGCTTTGTACTGGAATTCACCGTTGATACATAGCCAGAATGTCCTGGAGCCCAAAATTATTTGTCTTTAAAATACCATGAGAAAGACAGAAGTCGACTCCCTGAGAGATCTCGCTGTATTCTGTCGATGAATAGAGCATGCTGGCAGGTTAGTAGAACGAGGAGAGTAGGCAATTTTGTAAAATTATACTTTATTCACAGTGTAACCTTACGTACCACACAGGTGCTGTGTACAGTACCTCAGTTGGTCAAGCATGGAGCTTGCAATGCTAGGGTTGTGGTTTCAATTCCCATGTAAGAAAACAACGAAAATTCAGGCACTTACGTAATTTGTTGCTTGGCAAGTAATTTGGAGCAAATATTAATTATGAACAGTTCTTCAGGTGTACTTACATATCATACTCCTGTCTTTCAGATCATTAGAATGTAACATGACAAATGTCATAAACAATATATTTTGATTGTGAAAATGTGGCAAAGACTGACCTGTGCCTGGAGAGAAACATTTGACTTCCCTCAACAGTGAAACGTATCAATGGATCAAGTGGCAATGAATGACTTCAACCAGCCATCGTAACAGATGATTTTGTGTTGAACTACAAGGAAACTGGGCTAATACAGCGCATTCTCTGTAACGGGCTCCAGTTTTCACTTCATCAAACATAGGCGACTAGTTGCGTTTCAGATGACTTATTAGCGGTTGAAGGCAGGAACTAACAGTTGGCCCAAACGCTACCGCCTGGAAGGCGTCCTTCAGATTGGCGGCTCTGCCGAGTTGGTGTGATTTAAGGATGTTAATGCTAACCTCGCTTTAACCAGGTACGGCCACAATGTACCGCCGCCAAGTTCTAAAGGATGAATGAGGAGTTGCCTCGTTAGCAGTTCTGATTTTGCGTTCTACTAATGCCAGATATTAGTAGAACGCAAAATCGCGTTCTACTAATGCATGGTAAGCCCACGGCGATGCCATTTCCTCATGGGTCGGCGGAGATGTTATAAAGGTTCGTTTTGTGTGACTATATAAGCACTGGTTGACTAGCGTTATAGCTGGGTGGAAAGGATGTACGCACACCTATGAATTCCTCTATAAAATAAGCAGTCTAGCCGATCACCAGTCCAGATTTACATATTGTCATAACATGTTAATCGAAGCCGAATGAAGGCCAGTTCTGCTGTAAATAGCGGTGGTGGCGAATACGCACTCAAATTGCGATTCCACTTTGTTTACCCAAGACTTTCCCTGGTGTCTGTCATCATGTGTTTTTTTACCTCTCTGAGTAGGCTATAAAAGTGAGTATGGCACATCTGAGCTCTATGTTAATGGTTCCTCCAGGTCCTGCAGGTTTTTGCTATGTCCCTGGACGCAGCATCAAAGGGACTGGCAGGAGCCGCAAACTGCCTGAAAACTTGTATAAGGAGAATTTAAATATCCTGGATACTCGGGATCAGGGGTGGATATTTCCATTTTAGTCATTTAGCGGACGCTGTTATCCTGAGTGACTTACAGTAGTGAGGACTGCATAAATGTTAATACTTCTTACTGGTCCCCTGTGGGAATTGAACCCACAAACCTGTTTCTGCAAATGTCAATGCACCACCGACTGAGTGTCGCACGGCCATTGGAATGTGTCATTTTTCAAATGCAGTCAAACATATGCTGATCAATGCTAATGTCAATGTTATCTCTGTCTCTGGGATTGCCTGTGGAAAATGTAGCGCCTCTATGTTATGAATGATTAATGAGGAGTTTCCTCATTAGTTCTTCTGCTTGTCCGTAGGTGAGCATGTATCATGGGGCTGCTGTGTTCCTGTGTCAGAAAAGGTGTCTGTGTGACTTTTTCTTGGTGACGTGATCAGTGCTGAGCTTGGGCTTTAGCCGTGCTGAACTCTATTCCAGTACCTTGATCAAAGTGTAATCATGGTAGCACCTGCAGTGAATGCCATGAATGTATGGTGGGCATTCAAGTCCCCCTGTTATAATATTTTGGTGACTCTTACGATATATAGACTACCGGGAGTTTTAATGAGTCATACAGAAATGTATTTATGTAATGAATGTGATTCATGTGATGAAGAACATAAAACCCGAACATATCTATGAGCAAACAATCAAAGAAAGGGTTTTAAAGGGATTCTACCTAAACCAAAAGGTTTGATTGAGAATGAAAAACACTTCTCCCTGGCAACAAGACAACATCCACAGCATTTCTTTGGAGAGTATACACTCTGGAAACCACGATATTTGTACTTTTGGGACAGCTGAAGAACCCTGTTGTATCCTAAAGTTCTACTTAGGCTTCTACTCCTAAAGTCCTACTTAGGCTTCTACTCCTAAAGTTCTACTTAGGCTTCTACACTAGTTTTTGTGGCCGAAATCTATCCACAAAGTTTGACTTACTAAATGTATTGGGATTTCATGTACTATCAGGTCTCAGAGGAATAAAAAATGTATAATTATTTGCTACACTTAATTATCGTTGCTGTTGTAACGAGAGAGACAGTAATTGGAGAGTAGAAGCTCTTTGATCTCTGGCCACTGCGAAGCAAATGTGTTGTTTCTAAAATGGGCACTATATCAAGATTAGTCACAAAAGCAAATGAGTTAGGCGGAGATCAATATTGCATACGTGATTGCATATATGTTACAGACATTTCATATTGAATGCCTGGAGAGATAACTGGGTTTTTCTCGACCAGATAACCTTCGGTTAAGCCCATTCTGCTTCAAGTTACAGAGAGTAATTTAATTTATTCACACTATAATGGACATACTGCTACTGTATAATTATGAACATACTAAAGCCATCACTGACAGCAACATTTGGCACTGTCATGGCATTTGCATAACCTGCTTTACTGTATTGGTGCTATTATTTCAGACATGGTTGAATAAATCACTAAGTGCAAGAAATATGGGAACCACTAAACTGGAGTTTCATTCTGACCTATTTCAGCACACTTGTTCTCTGTCAGTAAGACATAAAATGACCAGAAATGACATATGAAAATACATTCAAATGAAAAGACACTTTGTACTAGAAATCATACTGTAGTTTAGAGACAAAGAAAAAAATCCCTGTTACAAAAATGTGTGTTAAGTGGAGTTAATTGGTTGTTGTAAACGACCCGACATAGAGTGGCATGAAGATAGCATAATAACCCCAAATAGTCTGCGAGTAGACTGTTTAAGGAGAGAAAAGAGAGGAAGAATGTGTCAAGGAGAGGAGCTGAGTCAAGGAGAGTGGGCGTTAGCTCTGTAGCTCGCCTGAGTGGAATAGCGCAGCAGCAGCAGTCGTTCCACAGTCGTTGCCATTAGCCCTCTCTCATTAGCTCTGTGTGTTGTGAAGAGCCTGCCGTCATGTGTTGCCGATCCTCCCAGGGGCTGCCTCAAAAGTCACTTGAAAATGACTCTGGCACTGCAACCACTTGAAATGTGGCTGAGTGGGGCCCTCTCAGGAGTCTATTCTAATTGGCCGACAGGTTGAGCTCTGTCTCGCCACTGGCTGGTGCTGGGGGGCCGGTTTTCACTGGCGTGCAGCACCGAATGCCCGGGCTTATAATATTATTGGATGGGGATATTTTGAGGGACATTTGGGTATTCGTACTGAATTTGAATGATTTCCAGTACATTTGAAAAAAAAGATGTTAGTGAACGGCACGTTCATTTCTGTATCCGATACTGTATGTAAGTGTGACAAGTGGTTCTTTAAGAAGGAAGCAGTCTTGCAGTGTTTCTGCCACACGCAATTTGCTTTCTGAAGCTGAAATGGAGAAAGAGAGATGCCCAGCAAACGTGTTTGTTCGGCTTTCGAATTGTATTGCATCAATCTCACAAATAAGTACACCTCCATTTTAATGCCATATAGTTATATGAGAGACTATCTGTGTGTGTGTGTGTGTGTGTGTGTGTGTATTTGCCCCGGATGTGCATAGTTGTATGAGCAAATTGGGGATAGAGGGACCCTTCAGGAGTCAGGGACAGAGCCCTGATTCTGGCCTCATCTGGCCCAGATATGCCCAGAGATATACACAGCTGCATCAAGCCTTATACCATCAATTAATTCACAAGATTAGTTACCCTCCCCTCTGTATTAGACCTACAATATCACGTTGCTTTGCCTTGCCTCCAAAACCCTTTACATCATCTCTCTGTTTTAGACGGGATTACTCTTGTTTCATTTCTTGCAGTGCATTTTGTGTTTTTCTGTTGACTTTTGCTGCGCAGAACTCATGGGTGTGGTACATACTGTTAGTCTGAAAACAGCAGTCATTTAGCCAGTTTAGTCAGCCACAGAGGGTAGGGTTGAGACTTAATGGAGGGGACTCAGAATTTAGTGGGGGCAAACAAAATACAATTGGAACTTTTTTGTATTTCATTGAGCATGGTGACATGTCGTGTGTCTGAGTGTAATTTTGTCCGAGCAGTCTTTACTCCCTCACCTGCTTTTGAAGAACTCCTTGTGTTTTAATGTCATTCTAAACTATTTAGTGCTGTGAATAATAAATAATTGAGCCAATGCACATGGTGTTATAAGCCTAGGTGTTTTAGACAAAGCTCCAGTTGTGCCTTTAGCGTATTAAATATAGATGTCGAGAGAAAAGGAGTTGTCTTGGGCTTTGGGAATAGCATTAAGCGTACATAGTTTAACTTGGCCCGTCCTTTTAGCTCCTCCGAAAGATTATTTCCCTCTTAGATAGTTACACACTTCAGAGTACATCTGTGCTGCAAAGGAAGATACATTCTGGTGTTGTTGAGCTGCTTTTTGTGGAACTTTAGTCCTGTGCCTAGGAAAAAACTGCCTGTAGGAGTCAAAAATAATAACCTAAACCCACTTTTAGTGTGTTCATACTGAAACAGCTGGAAAAGGCATTCAGGGCCCAGTAGATTGGATTTATCTGCACTGTGGTCGCCAATACAGAATTTCAGGTCAAGTACACACCTACTAATGCAGTTGTACACACCTGTATTGATATTGCAAATAGGTTTTCCGTGTGGAACAGGACAAATATAAGCACCCCCTATTTTTAATGTCTAACACACCTGACAGATTCTAATCATATCCATGAAGTTATTTCAAATAGATTTGGTGTTTTTGACTTTATGGGTGGGCTCAAAGTGGCCTCCAAAATGATAATGACCTGGCGCTGGCTCTTTGTAAACAGTGTTGCAGGTAGCGCTAATGATGTCTCCGTAATGTCAGTGCTTACTGCCTGGCTCAAACCTGGCTAGAGCTCTGCTCCCAGGGCTGACTGACAGACACATGCCATCATGCGTTTCATCGTCCTCACTAATCTCCACCGTTATCTGAAATAAAACCGTTGCTCATCTGGAGAAATAAAATATGCAGATTACGTCGAAGGTTTCCAAACACTTTTGATTAGGCAGCTGTGCCATGGCTAGGGCGCAATGAAGGTTCAGTTTGAGAAGCCTACATACTTTAATGCTGTCAAACGCATGACACGGCACGTGATAAATTCATTGATCCTATCCTATACATTGACAAAAATCGTCATTCATTTCTCTTTTCATCCCTCTCATCTACCAATCTCTCTCTTTCTATTGCCCCCCCCCCCACCCGCCAGTTGGTGCTTCCAGAGTATTCTATCCATGGGCTGTTCTGTATCATGTTTCTGTGCGCCCAGGAGTGGTTAACAGTCGGCCTCAACATCCCTCTTTTCTTCTACAACACATGGAGGTAACTATCGAAGCTAGTCTGCTTGTCTTTGTTTAATATCTCATGTATTTAGTGTGATGCCAAGAATAGTGGCACTGGTACTGAAATAATTACATCCACTTGATATAATAGGATTGCACAGACAAAACAACTTTGATGTGTATGGTGAGTCTACAGTGATTGTTACCACAGTATGGTGAGTCTACAATGATTGTAACCACAGTATGGTGAGTCTACAATGATTGTAACCACAGTATGGTGAGTCTACAATGATTGTAAAGTAGGCCTAAATATGGTAACAGATTGTTTTGTCTCCATTTATTAAGGGGGCAGTCTTTCAAGTAAAACAGTTAGGACTTCGATAACAGACAGGCAGACAGGTATCATGTTGTTATTTGATGTAAATCTCTTACAGAACTCTGTGATTGTTTTGGCAAGCCAGTTCAAGTTACACTTACTGCCTCAGTAATTGTCAACTCTGTCAGATGCCCGCTAGCTACAGCTGTTCTCCTTGCACAGCTGAGGAGAAATAGAGATATACAGATAGAGGGGTGATGAAATGGAGAGAGGGAGAGAAAGTAATGTACAGAAATATTGCAGGAGACCAACAGCAGCTACAGATCTGTGCATCTTCTGCATTCCTTCTCAGTGAGCACAGCTGATGCCGGATATCTTCAACTCGCCCCCCCCCCCTCCTCTCCATCAGACCCCCATTGGCTTTGCCTCTCTTTCAGCCTCTCCTCCCCACCTCCACATGCAGTAAGGGCTCAGTGACACACAGGAGCTTATACATAGAAACATAAACAGGCAAGAGATTAACAGTAATGTTTTGCAGTAACGGATCACCGCTACCAGTGTAAAGCAGCACATTTACGGGAGATAGCCTCAAACATTTCAGGTTTGGAACAATTCCATGGCCTCATTAAAGGAGGACCATTGGGGTCTTCCGGGTTTGGTCGAATTCTGTTGACTCTAAAATGTGCCAGAGTCCCTTAAACGTGGTTCGTAATCATCCCTCCCGAGACCCTGGCTTAGCGCCACACTGGTCACATTGAATTGGGCCCAAATCAACTATGCAGGCATAGACTCAGCTACAGAACCTGGAGGGCCATGATGCCGGGCCAACCAACAGGTCTAACAACCACATGGGTCCCCCCCGTGTCTGTACCTCATTCTACATCATGTGGTGTAAGAGGTGGTGTGAGAGGTGGTGGAGTTGTTGTCACTGGCAGCCCCACCTATCTGACGGGGATACTCAGTGTGCTGTTGGAATATTGCCCCCCCCCCCCCCCCCCCTCTCTGAGGGATAAAACAAAACTGTGAAATGGGGCACTATTGTCTCGTGGGGGGGGGTTGCTTGTCCTGACCGGGAGGTAATGTAGTGTGGATGTGTTAGCGGAGATTCCCGTTCAGACGCTGTTCCGTGTTGTTATTTATAGAATGGTTTTGGTGTTGCTTTACTAGAAATGCAATAGGCAGAATGGTTATTGTTTTGTATTGTTTATTGTTGATCAACTGTTATTTGACCAGGTACATTTAAACAAACTGAAAACACATTCTCACACACATTTTCATTTAGAGCCCTGTCACATTTTTATGTAGTACAAATAATGTGTTCCTTTTTAATTTTTTTCATAGTTTGTTAGTCATTATCAAACTATTAGTAAATCATTATAAACCATGTTTTCATTTATCTTTTAACATCAGTATAAGTATGTTCCTTTATGGGTCATTCTCAAGAAACTGACTGATTAGTCAAAAAAGATCACTGAGGTTAGAATCTGTCATTATATCTTAAGTATTATTGTTGTTTGAACATAAATCAAATTCCTTTTATTAGATATGCAAGCAAGCAAGCACGTTTATATATCACAATTCATACATAGAAGCAACTCATTGTGCTTTACAGTGAAAATAGAAATAATGCAATAGAATCAAAACAGTCATATCCATCATCAGCAGATTGTTACATTTACACAGAGGTTATTCCTCCGATAGCAATTGGTAAATTGTGAGCCTAAGTTAAACATTGAAAAGACAGGGGTTCCCTCATTGCACTGTGCTTACTCTATATTGTAGTTTGGGAACTGCGAGCTGGTTGTAAATCTAATTCGATGAAATAACTCTTGAATTTGATACAAGGAAGCATTTTGTGAATGAGTGTGAAATTAACTTAATCCAAAGGAAAAAGACAAAAGCAACACCACTGATGACCTTTGCAGAGGCATCCCGGCTACATGACTCAGTTGGCTACAGACAGGATAAAACCGGTTTCGTCTGAATCACCCATACTTCCACCTGACTCATGTACAACCTAATCATAGTGATCATGAACAATCCGGTGTTTCATGCATAGAGGGTGTCCGCCCTACTCATCCTCCATCTCTCCATTCTTCCTTCCATCTTTCCCATGGTCCCTCCACCTCTACGGGTCAACTACCCCTCGTTTGTCATGTCCCTATTCGGTAGGTACTTCCACAGCCCCACCGACACCAAGGAGCTCCTCTACGACCCAGCTTCGGTTATGAACGGGGACACGCTAACGTTCTGCCAAAAGGAGGCATGGTGCAAGATGTCCTTCTTTGTTCTCTCCTTCTTCTACTATCTCTACTGGTAAGTGTCTATGGGATTTATTGTGATGTATGGTATTATGTTTGGCGGTAAGCTAGCCAATGATTATTATTTTGGAACCCCAAAGCAGTATTTGGTTTTGCATACCTAAAACATGATTTGGATTCACAAGGATAATGTCATAATTCCATGCAGTAGCTGGCCTAGCACTTCTAGCACATCAACTCTTCATGATGTCTCATTAGGCTAGGCAGTACATTACATAGGATGTACACTAGTCAGAATATATTGTCCCTGTGGCACTGAGACCAGCACCCAGGGATGGGGTCAGTTCCTTATCTTTTAGCCCAATCAGGTCATGATTAGGTCATTTTCACTTCCTGAAGTAAAACACTTTCATTGGCTAAATGGAAAAGGAACTGACCTTGCTGCCCCTGGTAGTATGGTGTCCACCAGACGCACAGTGCGTTTGTAATTGACCAGTGGAAAGTGTTGAATTTGGTCGTGTGGCTCTCCTCCTCTCGGCTGTAGCGTGTACTGGACCTGACCTGCCATTTCACACTCCGCTGGCTTTCCTCTAGTAGTGAGTCTTTTTTCAGTGAATTTGTCACATTGTGATACTGACCCCTTCACAACCCTTCTGCACCCTGCACACAGCACCTGTGAATCATTCTCTCTCTCTTTTTCTCTCTCCTTTATACCACTCACTGTCTCTCCGTTTCTCCCTACTCAGCAGTATGTTAGGAATGAAAATAGCCTTGTCTGGAAAATGGTGCTTCCTCACAGAAACAACCTTTAACCCCTAAACTCTGACCTCTGTTACTCCCGATGCCATGATCTACTTGTGTTTGTCACAGGGCAGGCTGTTACTTTAGTACTGAGTTCAATATCCCAACAGCCCTCCAATTACCTTGATGTGATGTGTTTTCTGCTATGGATATTTTGTAATGTTACTGTATTGAATGCTCCCCTTTTGTCTACTGCATTAATCCTCCAAAACCGTAACCACTCTGACCCTTCCGTTTCTCTATATGTCTTTGGCATGATCCCTCGACGCATACAGACACGTGTACTGTACACACACGGACATGCACATACCCACACACACGCAGACACAAGCGCGCACACACACAGGCCGATGGGAAATCATAGATTCACCCTGGAAGCCCTCCCGATTACAATGGCGAGGATTGCCTCGGCTCGTTAGCCAAACAGTCATTTAAAGCTAACGGAACAGGAAATGACTGCGGAGCGCTTAGGAGGAAGCAGAGCTCCATACAGCGTGAACACGTATAACATGCCCTCACCAAGGTATGCACTACATGAGCCCGCGGAAGACAAGCTACAGGGCGAATTAAAACAACCTTGATGATGGTCATGCAGGCGACGAGCCGATGGCAAGGACAATTTTAGTATCTCTGTCTTCTCTACCATGAAGAGCAGTCTGAAAATTAAATGTTGTCCCGTTCACATCTCGTGCCGTGAAGTCGGATGCTGATATAATCTAATTTTCCGGCCCAGGTAACCTAGCCCAGGTGATTGAACCGGTTTTAATTGACGTAACAGCTAAGTAATAAGGGAGATGTTTGTGCAGTAAATGAGGCCTAGTTATCATGTGTTCGCCATGTTAAGAACATGCAGTGGTGAGGAGCAGTATCTTTGGGCTAAGGCAACCAATTAATATAGCAAAGGCTCTTGAGGGGTTATTTAACCTGGGGCTGATGGAGAGGTCATCATCTGCCTAAACTGCCTCTGGTTCTCTCCAACACAGCCATCTGTATGACACATCCAGGCCACCATATTTATTATGCCACTTATTGTACCTCCATTACATTAGGAAACATGAATATTTATAACCTAGACAGACAAGCGGGCTCAGGCTTCACGGCAGCAGCAGGGATTAATGCCAAACGGCGCGGCAGAGGAGGGCAGATTCTTAAATGTGCCAAGAGAAACAGTAATCAATGGTTCCTTGTGTTTTTTGTTAAACAGCTATTACAAACTTTAACCAAATTAGCCTGAGAAGTAATGGGGAATTAGTTGTTTTTTTAATTGCCTAATTTACTTAAAATAACATCAAAGCAAATACAATGGATGTCAAATACAATGGTTTTTTGAAGTCAGATGTTTGAAATGTCTGTTTAAAGGGGAATGTTCACTCTCCGGGGGGCGAGACATTATTCTGAATGTAATTCGGATGTCATTTATATTGAGGAGAAGAGGTTTTTTAGAGCATGCGATCACGTTCACGCCTTACTTATTATTAGTGTTGTTTTTTCAAGTATTTATTGACAATTCAGAATCATAGGGACACATCTGAAGAGGAGATACATTTGTGCAGAGTTTAGATGAGAGCGGAGAGTGGTACCCCTGAACATACTTTAGAGCATTTCATTTTACATTACCAGACACATTTTCTGATTGTGTTATGTTCAATCAAATGTGCTGTGTCTTATAAAGCACCTTTTTTATCAGCAGTCCACCTCCTCTGATTTTCAGAGTACATTACCTTTATGTTGAAACTGTTCAATGATATCTTAAAACATCCAGATGAACAAGTAATAAAAATACAGGTGGGCATAGGTGGCCAGTGACAGCAGCAGTTGTCAGGACGAATCTAGACAACCCAACCATGTGGACCCAGGACAGGGCCAATCAAGCAAGAAATAGCTCCACCCACTTTGCCAACATAGCCTTTGGACACAAACAGACCACCAAGCACCCTGAGACAAGGCGTAGTATAGCCCATAGAGTTCTGTCCCAACACACAATCACCAGGGGCGCGAATTCGCACAGAAGATGCTCATTGAAGTTGGGCATGGCAAAAACCATGGCATGGCGTCATTTAGCCTCTTAGGGACGGCATTGGGGAACAGTAAGCCAGTGACTCAGTCCCCTCCCACCCCAGGACAGACTACACTCAGGCCCTGCTGGACAGATGAGTCTTCAGAAAACAACATGAAGGTTGAGACAGCATCTCTGAAATGGATTGGCAGATAGTTTCACAAAAATATAGCTCTGTTTGTGGTAGCCCCACATCCAACTGTTTGTTTATTCATTCTCCAAACAGTAAGGAGGCCTGCATGTCATGGGAAAAGCTTACAGTACATATAAATGTCTATGGCAGAAACAATTCAGAGAAATCCTTCGTTGTTTTTTATTTATTGACGTTTCTGGTTCGAGTTTTGGCATTAGCATAGGACGAAGTCTATAACTATTCAGCAGCTCAAGCTTGGCTCTTTTTTTGGGTGACTCAGAAAGAGTTATTTAAGAAGTATTTCTTCTGCGAGGTGCAGAAAT
This sequence comes from Esox niger, assembly GCA_016801105.1. NCBI lineage: Eukaryota > Metazoa > Chordata > Actinopteri > Esociformes > Esocidae > Esox > Esox niger. Next base: position 44,962 of record JACXGJ010003605.1, read on the forward strand.
CTGTTTTGTCGCCAGTTATTTAGAGTGAGTCTGTCTGTTATAGATCTCATGGCAAGTTTTGACTTGACAAAATGTGCCAATACATTTTCCCTGTATAGAGACAAAATGTTAAAAAAATCTACTCCAAGCATATAGATAAGGATAAGGACAAAGTGTTGAACTAACAAACTACAGTGGATATAAAAAGTCTACACACCCCTGTTAAATGGCCAGGTTGTTGTGATGTAAAGGAAAGAGACAAAGATAACTCATGTCAGAACTTTTTCCACTTTTAATTTGACCTACAGTACATAAAATGTAACCATGGATAACAGTTTTTCTTGGTCCGTAGACTATGTGCAGGGTGAGGAACAGGTTGTAAAATACGGATGTTCTCCTTCAAGTTTGGTATATAAACAGTATCCATAAAATATAACGGTTACCTCAGATTGAGTTTTTTAATTGTTTTTATTTAAAATTAGCAAAATAGCCACAATGTTAAAGGGCCATTTTAATTGTAATTATAAACAGAAAATGAAGGGCCCAATTCCATCTAAATTGCATTGCATTATTTACATAGCAGGTCTTACTCCCAAAGACCAGGTACTATTTTAAGACATTCATCTTAACACCAGGGCAAAGCCCCTCACAGGTATGCTTTTGCTTTTCAGAATTAGAGGTGTCTGGGAATGTGATGAATATTCCAAATAAAGTCACTGCATAAACAATGATATGACAGACGTGACTGAATTGCAGCCGAAGTCTCAGTGAATTTGGCGGGCATCCAGACATGGGATCTAAAGGCGAAACACCCTAACCTCAGCTCTCCTAACTGAAGCACGAATATTATAAATGTTTCTTAAACACTTTAAGACAATAATTGAAAGCTTCTTTCGTGAATAATAATAAAGCATTTTAGGGAACCAGTTTATGATCTTATTGCTCATGCCACTGTTGTTAGTGACTGTTGTTTGTTTGTTTTTATCCAATTGTATATTCCATGGGTTATCAATTTGTATTCTTGTGCACCCCTCCCCTCTTGTCTTTCAGTATGGTCTACTCCTTGGTAACCTCGTAACAGCAGAAAACAGCAGTTTTTCAGCTATCCTCTGGATATCAGGGACACTTCTCTGGAATTTGAGCGGATTATAGAATAAAAACTTTAGAGCAAAAAACAGCACTTTGGGTAACAGCTTTTGTGTTTCATTTGAAGAACAACAGTCCTGTCTGGTCTGAGAAGAAAGGAATGGTTTCAACACCAGTCCACGTCGTCTACTAAATGTATGTGAAGGGACAATTCTGTTTACAGTTCTCAATAGGTCAAAAGCCCATGATGTGTCACCAAGACCACCATATCAACTTTTGTCCGTCACTGCCTGGCCAATGTTTGTACTCACAGCCTGTCCTGTCCCGCAGAAGTAAAGTAGCATTGCCACAAACCATAGTAGGACAAAGTAGGGTTTGTACAGTTTGTCTCAGGCACAACACAGAAGACAGAGCACCGTGGCCATCATAAGGACAAGAAGGTCTTCTTCACCCATCTGCCCTTAGATTCACTGATAGTAGCTTCTTCTTCACTAAAGGGAAGGGGAGATGACACATGCTGTACATGGTGAATATTCTATATAGGGACAAGGAAACCAGGTCAGCGAATGTTGCATTTTTACCTGCCACATTACATGGCTTGTGTGTTTATATACAACATTACATTTCTATGTGAATGGCTTTTGTGATGTGTGCATTTTGTGTATTCTAAACAAAAGCATTTCCAACTGAAATATAAGCTACAATGCATTATATCCAAATGAAATATTGTGTGATTCTCTGTCATTGTAGTGTTATTTGGTGGATACATTTTCCCCCCAAAAAATCTATTAATAAAAAAACTTTTTTTTAGAAATAGAAAAGCACTAATTACAGCACAAAAGTATATGTAATTTTTTCACAATATTTGCAATATTTGGTTGTTTAAAAACTACATAGTCTACCCAAGTGGGTAAAGGTCTTCCAGTATATAAAGATTGTATTCAACTCTTTATTTTAATTAGTAGGAAAATTATGTTTCTATAATTAACCAGATGTGGTAATTACTCATTTACATTATTTATTAATAGTTATTATTAAATTCAATTGTTAAGTGCTACTCACAAAACCCTATAAATTAAGTCCTAACTGTACTCACTCTGTCGTTACCAAAATCTAGCGGGTGATGCCAATAATAGATAGTCTGAAAACATCAATAGACTTCAGTTTTTGACAATGCTGTTTTATTTTGTTGTCTTCAGGATGTTTTATATCCCTGATGCCAGGTAGCGACATGGATCATGATCATGCATCTTTTCTCAGAAGTGTTGCATCAACCTTTACTCAAGGATAAGAAAGGAATGCCCATATTGTTGTTTCATCTTATTTATGAGTATTTTATATCTTAACTGTATAAAGTTAACTGTTAGATAACTGTTTAAAAAATAAAGTATGACTATTTTAAATGTAAAATCAGATCATTTCTTCTTTTTAAAACAAATGGAGATATTTAATTATTTATATTTTCCTGAAATTATTCAAATCATGGTGTAAAAGGTTTTGGCCCAGACATTTATCAGTCATTAGCTGATCTCAGTACCAAGAACCAAATCTGTCAGAAGAGATTAGTTATTTTCTGGAAAGCATGTCTGTTTCAGATATGAGGGCCACATCAACACTGTCAGAGTTTTGTGTTCATATATTATTTTTGCCCTGCTACCGCATGTCTTCTGTCTCTTCCTGCGGTATCCAGTCGACCTGTCTGGTGTTGGTATCAATTCCTTGGAGAATCAGGGATCCTTCGCTCTTCGGAGTCAATTTGTTTGAAGAGCGTGGGAAGCTATTGCTTTTTTTCACCATCTGTACCTGTCTACTGTTAATATGTTTTCATTTATCACTGTGCCCTCAAAGCTGCGCCGTTGTCGCCATGCAACAGTAAGGGTGGCAACTAATCAGTTACAGCCTGACCTCCTGTGGTACACCTGGGCACTCTCCAGATCATATCCACATGCCTCATAATCAAACTACTGTCAGACTGCTGATTCCCTTGCCATTCCTGTTTTCTGACACTCCTCGCGTAAAGACGTTACATGACATTCTGCTCATGTCGAACTCGTCCTCATGCTCAAAGTGGAATTCTCTGCAACTACCTGGCACACACCCAGACAAGTCCAACATCCATCTACAGAGATCATTGTGTTGTTAATCAGAGATGCCATGTGCTTAACGTGCTTAGGGGTCCTTTACTGGAAATCTAATATTGATCATTCTATTTTAGAGAGTGATCAAGTGCCAGATGTCAATATCATATCTCGCTACTTGGTAAAGTATTTTCCAAGTAGCGAGATATTTTTCATCTCGGGATTTATTTTACACCCTAAATCAAAATCCCAAAAATGCTTTCTTTGTTGTCAGGGGACTTCTTTCAGTCTCCCTCCATCCTTTACTTTCCTGCTTACGTTGCACGGTCCTTGATGTGTCTCTGTCGTCTCTGATCCTGCCTTATCCTCGGACGGGAAGCTGTTGCTAAGCATTATGAAGCTTGACGTGTGTGGTTGTGACCCCAACCGCTGCAGACAGGCAACCTGTCAGAGTACTGGCTCTTTCAAATGCCCATCCTGTCAACTCGCATTGCTCCGCAGCTCATGGGAGAGAGACAGTTTCACCTGCTTGTGTCTTCCACTCATTCTAACCCTGGATCTTTCCCCCATCAGAACTTGTTATGACACTGTTTAGGGAGTCCGAAACAGTGTCAAAACACAATGCATTTTTCAGGAGTTTAAATAGTTAAATAGTGTAAATGCTAAATTGCTCTTGGCATCTGAGCTGTCAAAACTATAATCTGAACATGACAGTAAAAGGCATACTGTAAATCCGCATTAGACAAATAATGTATTTGCTGTTTAGGTAAATGGGATATTTTCTAGAAAGTTATGTCAGTTGTCTAGGTTACTGTATTCGTTATAGGTAGTTTTCAAGAAAGCTGTAAAACACCCATAATGAACCTGTTGGATTAAAAAGCAATGTCATGCTAGTTAAGGCTAGCTAAGTTGACAAACACTAGCTAAATCGGCTAACGTTGGAAGATGATAGCTAACGGCAGGTAGTTTGCACCAGGCTTTTTGAAAATACATTTCTTTTTACTGTTCAATTTCTAGTCTGGAAATCCATTCAGATAGATTAAAACAAAATTGCAAGTTAACCTGTTTGCTGTGGTACACCCTTTTCTTTTAGTTTCATTTTTAGCCAGACTAATCACCCGACGAGTCAAAACGTTTTCGGGTTTCAGGTCGTGATTGGACGATATGAAAAGTTGTATGACATACAATTCTGCCATGTAGAAGAAATAAGACAGTCATATCACGTGAACAAAATAAAAATGGCAGTATCGGATCGATGCTCGGTATCGGCAGGTACTCAACGTTTTGCACTCGGTTTCGACAATGAAACAATATTTTTTTTAATCTGGGATGCCCTGTGACATGAATTTGTCTTGGTGTCCATTTAAATTAACATCATAAAATAAATATCTATTAAATTTGCTAGATAACTCTTTATGATGCTTGAAATGAACATCTGAGAGTTTTGCATTCTAGTAACATATAATTGCCATCTATAAAAAGAGCCTATAGAGTCTGGATTCGGAGACAAAATCTGGATTAATTAGGAAATATATGAGCTGCTATGGAGGCTTATGTCAATCATTTTACAACACTCATCCTCAGTATTCTGTGTTCTCTAAATTGTTTTTCTCTTCAAAATTCCCTTTGACTGACAAATCTTAGCTTAGGCCAAGTTAAAGTACTTTACTCTTCACAACAGTGTGAGCATCTGTGACACCCTCCAGGCATGTTTCTAAACGTTTTTCTGAAACAAACAGTGATTTAAAGCTCTTTAGTTAGACATAAGAAAACAGGAAGGTGTCTGTTATTTTGGATTCCAACACAGATGTTATTATTATAAAGTATTGAACCACGCCGGCAAGATCACTCCCAATGATGAAAAGTGCAGTTTTGAACCACTGCCCTAGACCTACGTCTGACGAGTCAAACAGAGTTGATTAAAGCCCATCCCGACAGATTGAACCAAGAAAAGAAAACCAAACCAAAAGCAAAAACTGTCCTCCCGCTTATTATATTTCAAATTCCCTCCGCAAAAGCTATAGGTACTCACTGCAACTGACATTTGCTGCAGAACCAGTCATTCGTAGAAAAAGCACCAGTTATACGCCAGCTATCCGACCTCGGCAGGGCCTCTTTTATATCTCTGCCGATTGCTACACTCCAGAGGATTGCCACCCATGGTATAGGTGAGCTAAAGTCATCCGTTCATCTGAAAACAGCAAGGAATGTTTGTCATCTCAAAAATCTATCTGCCAAAGATTGCTTGCCATGGAGCTAAGTTGTTTGTGATTCAAATTACTATGTTTTCCAAATTTAGGAAATAAATAAATAGAAAATGAAGCATCAGCCCTATAAATATTTTTTTTTAAATGAATGTAAAAGAAATTATAAACATTTCTTAAAATGTATGACCCCGTTAATGAGAATGATTACCACACGAATTTCTAAATCCTGGTATTTTGACATCCCTAACTGAGGGTGAGCAATGTTTTCCTGTTTTAGGCAATTCTCTGATCCCTGAATAGAACTGTATAATGCATTGTCGCTATAGGCAGTAAATTAACTTGATAAACAAACCTGCTTTACTTACAATACTCCAAAGAAGATCTGCTCTTTACAAGAGCAAATATCCTATATTGACTGTTATTAAAACCATCCATGGGTTATGGGTGATGGGTGACCAGTGCTATGCAATAGTTGTTCTGAGGTTTGATATTGATGTGAAAATAAAGCAGTAAATGTTTTTCTCCAACAGAGCAAAGTCACACCTTGGGGACTTGGTAGGTGGAAAGTGAATATGCGTGTCCACATGTTTGTGTTCTCGTGTGCAGTGGCTAGCTAAGACACAGATGCTGGACTCTCAGTCAGTGCTAATTGCCACAGCTACTATGTGCTTCTCCTCTGAACTGATTTGACCTTCAGCAATGCTCCCTCAACCAGTACAGCTACAAAAGAGAGGGGAAAGATGGAAGGCTTGTAGGCTTTTAATGGTGACAGATTGTTTACCGGTCTGGGCAACCTGAACTGTACATCTGCAAGCCATCATATCAAATACACCCCTTTTTATTACATTGTATGTGTTCAGATACACACATGATGATGCTGTGTATAGATGCATAATGCTGAATTCACGCACCCACACATGCTTGCACACGCAGCTTCTCTCCATTTCTTTTAAGAAGCTTCAAATTTTCATTGTTCCTGATGTTTCAAGAAAAGAAGCTGCATATAAGACATTAACTCATATCTGTTTGCTTTACTGTGTCCTTGTCGCCCACCTATCCTAAAGAACGCTTCACTTCATACCTGATAATACACAGCCCAGGAAACATGGACAGAAATGTATTTTTTACTTTCTTCACTGACTCCTGCATCCGTGTTGCGGGGGTTTCCAGAATGATGATGAATGTGTTAGGGGTTGTGTTTCAGAATGTATTACTGGGGAACAAGCAGGGCTCTTAGCTTGCAAGAAAACATTTTGATTTCAATATGGCAGACATATCATGCCATGTAATGAATACCACACTATGTGAGATGGTAGTGGGGTTTGTTATGTCATGGGTTTCACACACACACACACACACACACACACACACACACGTAATTTGTGCTATTAAAATGGAATTTACTAATAATAACTCTGACCCAAAACATTTCCCTAACCAGTGCTGCTTAACCCTAAATTCTAACCACAAATCTAATTGTGTCTTTTGCCCAAACCTTAAAACTTTAGACAAAATGTTTTTTTCGCTGGCATTAAAAATGTGGATAGGAAACATTTCCGCATGGGAAATGCATTAATCACCTTCTTCTGATTTAGCTACAGATTGGGAATGCTGAAACACAGGCATACACACTGCAACAAATACCCCTGATTCCTAGTCCTGGTTATCTTAAAACCTCTTACAAATGTTGCCAATTCCAGGCCAGTCACAAGAACTACAGTCTTTAATTACTCGACACACCAAAGCCAGTTCATGTCGTGACTTACCACAAAGAGGAACCGCAAAGGAACTATCAACAAGGACAATTAGAATCCTGACTGGCAACAAACACACACTCAGCCCTTGTTGTTCAAAATGCAATAAACACACAAACACACACACACACCCCCACTAACAGGCACGTTTCACAGACAACACACTTAAACACAGCACACTGAACTGGGGGAGCCAATACAAGGGGGTTGTGTTTACTCAAACAAATCTAGAAAAAAAATTTAAAAGAAGCCGCGGGCTGCTTCAGACGGAGGATCTCCTAAAATAGCTAAGCTCCTGTGTGACTACTGGGATAACTCCAGTTTCCGCAGGCTAAAGCTAGC